>VMDO01030326.1:0-21447 GCA_007922755.1 Pedetes capensis | reverse complement strand
ACATATATATATCAATGCAGAAAAATGACAAGAAAACAATATGACTTTGGAATAATGGAGAGTTTTTAAAAATGTATCTATACAAAAGTCCATCCTTCTGAACACTGCCTTCAAGCATTGTTTGTCTTAATGTATAGGCATTTTCTTTTAGAATTTCTCCTACCTATCATTCTTTTTATATCATTGGCAATATTTCTAAGAAAATTCTTTGTTTCCAAAATCTCTATTTTAATTTTGAAATTATGGGGAATGTGATAAGAGTAAAAATGATTTATAGATTAAATTATAGTTTTATTACTCAGAATTGTTTTCATAGCATTTACAACTATATTAACTAATTGTTTTTCATCAATATATTCTGCCTATTTTCTAAGCATTATGAAAACTGGCAAAACATTTTCAAATTTTGTTTGTGTAGGTACACTCTTAATTTCTTTAAACTTTACTTGACAATTGGAAGTGATAACAACATTACATCTTTGGTTTTATATATTTTGCCTTTTACCTGTTTGAATCTTAGAGCTGCTATATAGAGAAAACTTTTCTTTTAATATTCATTATGATTTATATCATTCTTCACAATATTGCTTCCCAAAACACAATATATATTCAGGTGTTTCCAGGCACAGTGGCTCATGCATGTAATCTCAGCAACTCAGGAGGCAGAGAAAGGATTGCAAGTTAGAGGTCAGAGGCAGCCTGCATAACCTATTGAGACACTGTATCAAGATAAAAAAATAGAAAATGGGCTGGGGGTAGAGCACCTGAAAAGAATGTACAAGGACCTGGGTTCAACCCTTCCAACTCTCTCTCTCTCTCTCTCTCTCTCTCTCTCTCTATATATATATATATATATATATATATATATACACATATATATATATCAGATCTTAATTTGAAAAGAATTAGTATTCCACTTTTTTTGTTTGTTTCTTTGGGGTTTTGATGGCCAAGTTTAATATGCTTATGTGATATAAATCAATTTATCTTTGATTTTGCTGTATCATCTATATCATCTACCCATGTGTTCTGGGCTTAAGGAGAGACCAGGAAGGAAAGGATTTAACAAGTTTTTATGACAGTTTATAGAAGGAAAAAGAATGTGATTTTACATCTCCACCAATCCCCCATTAGATGACAGACCTTGAGAATTGTTTTAGACAACCTCATTTGCTTAACATAAATAAAATTGTTAGAAATATATAACATGATTGCTAAGCTGTGTGTATACAATTTTGCACAACTAAGAGTAAATTACTTACAAAAGAATTCAGATCTCAGTCATAAACATTCTCATTAGTTAACAAACATTTGAAGAATGCTTTGGAGGATTCTTAGCTTGTTCCACAGAGTTGCTGGCAGAGTATATCTGACAAAGACACAAGCAGATATGACAGAAAGCAAAGAGAAAGCGGAGGGAGATTTCAATATGACTCATCATGAAGCGCTAAACTGTTTTTTTTTTTTTATTTTAAAAACTGTCAGAATAGTGATTGAGCTGAGCATCATGATACATGTCTGTAATCTCAGCTACTCAGGAGGCTAAGGAAGGAGGATCGGGAATTCAAGACCAGAGGCAGCCTGCCCAACTTATCAACACCTTGTCTCAAAATAAAAATTAATTAATTAACTAACTAATTATTAATGAGGGGATGTGGGTGCAGCTCAGTGATAGAGCACATGTCTAGTATTTGAAAGGCTCTGGGTTCAATCCTCCAGTACTGGAAAAAAAAAGAAAGGAAAATATGAACTGTTACATTATTTTTTACTAACTATGGAATTGTTTCATACTCTCATATTAAGAAATAAAATGGGTGACCGTCACACACAGAAGAAATAGTAGTATACCCTTGACTAGATGGATTTACAGAGTGATTGCAACAATGGGCTTAGACACAAAAAAGATCATATGCATGGCATAGTGTCAGGTAGTGTTTCCTTCTGCTGTACATAGATTCACTATGAGTTGGACATGACTTGATGGCACCTAACAACAACAATAACACACACACACACACATATATATGTACATGAGGATGAGGTAAATAAGATCTTTGTCTCCAAATTCAAATAATCCATAATGTAATAAGTATTATAGAACAATAGCTTGCAGCTGTACTGCTGTGGCGTCTGATCCCATCACATCTTGGAAGCTAAGTAGGGTAAGTAGGGTAGGGTCTGGTTAGCACTTGGATAGGAGACTGCCTGGTAACACCAGGTGCTGTAGGTCTGGGGGAAGGACCTGGCAACCCACTCCCAAGAAACAATCAGCCATGGAGAGCCCTATGAATACCAGAGAACCACTGACAATAGTGTTTCTCCTGTTGTACATTAGGTCGATATGAGTCAGACACTGACTCCATGGCACCTAACAACCAACCATAGAACAATAATGACTTATTCTGTGTTCTATTTTTATGTCAAATATATAGAGAGAAGTGGAACTGATAACCCCTAACTTTTAAGGTCTACTTCAAATATGAGATGCAGAGTATTTCCAAAATGATAGTTTAAGAAAATAAAGAATAAAGAATTAATATGTCTTCCATTTCTGTCTCTGTAAATTCATATGGAATCACAAAAGACCATGTATAGTCAAAACACTCTTAAGCTGAAAACCTAATGCGATTTGGAATCACAATCCCTGACTTCAATCTATACTATAGGGCAGTGGTGGCAAAAACAACTTGGTACTGGCACAAAAATAGGCCTGAAGACATGTGGAACAGAATGGAAGACCCAGCAATACCTCAACACACCTATAGCCACCTAATTTTCGACAAAGGAGCAAAGCAAGTAAACTGGAAAAAGGATAGCACTTTCAATAAATGGTGCTGGGAAACATGGACATCCACTTGCAGAAAAATGAAAACCAACCCTCATCTCTCAATATGCATGAGAGTTAACTTAAAATGGATAAAAGACCTCAACATAAAACCAGAAACTTTAAAACTAATAGAAGACAAGATAGGTACTCCAACATATAGGCATAGGAGAGTATTTCCTTCATAGGACTCCAAATGCTCAAGAAATTGCAATAAGAATAGATAAATGGGATTACATGAAATTAAAAAGCTCTGTGCAGTAAAAGTAACAATTAACAGAGTCAAGAAAATCCCCACTGACTGGGAAAAAATTTTCCCATCCTATACATCAGACAAAGGTCTAATTACCAGAATTTGTAAAGAACTCAAGAAAAAAAAACTCTCAAAAAAAAAAAAAAAAAAACCCAATACACAAATGGGCAAAGGAACTGAGTAGACAGTTCTCAAATGAAGAGGTCCGTAAAGCCATGAAACACATGAAAAAATGCTCAATATCCCTAGCCATTAAGGAAATGCAAGTTAAACAACTCTGAGATTTTATCTTACACCAGTAAGAATGGCCAAGATCAATAAAACAAATAACGACAAATGCTGGTGAGATTCCAGAGGAAAGAGAACACTCTTACATTGCTGGTGGAGTTGTAAATTGATTCAACCACTTTGGAAATCAATATGGAGGTATCTTAAAAAACTGAAAATAGATCTACTGTATGACCCAGCTATAACACTATTGGAAATTTATTCAAAGGGAGATGGGTCCTCATACCACAGAGACACTTGCATCTCCATGTTCAATGCAGCACTTTTCACAATAGCAAGGATATGGAATCAACCAAAGTGCCCATCAACAGAAGAATGGATAAAAATACTATGGTACATATACACAATAGAATACTACTCAGCAATCAAAAAAAATGAAATAATGCCATTTTGCAGCAAAATGGTTGGAATTGGAGAAAACTATTTTAAGTGAATGAACACAAGCTCATAAAGAGAAATACCACTTGTTCTCACTCATATGTGGGAGCTGAATCAAAACTATAAGAAGGAAAAAATCCTACGCAGCAGTTGTAACAAAACAGAACAAGAAAAAGCTAAGAATGATATTATTATACATGGACTAGAAAATTCATGTAATAGTACTGACAATGTAAAAGAAAGTTCACTACAGAAAAAGTTTATATCTTAAACGGAATTGGAACCCAAAGATATATAGAAAAATATTACCATAAAAAACCAGATGGAAGAGAAGTCTTCGTCCCCCCCCCCCCACCAAGGGGGGATGAAGCGCACAAGATGGTAAGGAGGATCTTATCTGTATAATGTACAACAAAATGCATATATAGCCTGCAGCTGTAGCCCTGTGGCATCCAATCCCATCAGATCTCGGAAGCTGTGTCGGGCCTGGTTAGTACCTGGATGGGAGACCACTTGGGAACACCAGAAGCTGTAGGCTTGGGAGAAGGACCTGGCAACCCCCTCCCGGAAATCAATCTGCCATTGAAAACCCTATGAACAACAGAGAAGCACTCACAATAGTGTTTCGCCTGTTGTACTCAGGGTTGCTATGAGTCGGATACAGACTCGATGGCACCTAACAACAACAACAAAATGCATATATGGAAATGTCACAATGAAAAGCATGTCAGAATGAATCACATTACAGTGTGCATTAAAAATTTCCAATAAAAAAGAATTAATATATCTTCCACAGCAAATTTTTGGACCAGAAATAAATAGGTAATAAATATGAAGTCATAACTTCTCTAATGTAGATAGTAAAAAGAATCTAACAATCAGTAGAAACATGCTGATATTTTTATTATGGATTATACCATTTTAAATTAAAAGTAAGGTAAATATAACCACTGTATCCACAAATACTGAAAGTACTGAGAATATATATAGGCTGGAAAGGATTTTGCACAGCAGCAAAAAGCAAAAGTGTGTAGTATTCTATTTAAGTTTCATTCCCTTAATTTATTATTTGAAACAAAATTCATTATCAAATTGTTTCAAAAGGCAACATACTTTACAAGTGAATATTTTCAATTATACCAGCATTTCCATATTTTGCCACATCTTGATTTAATATTCCTGGTACTTCAGTAGGTCTAGAGCGGCCTTTCTTGGTAACCACATCACCACAGAAATGTAGCATGTGTGTTCTGTATCATTTCCTGCATTATGTGTGTGGGTTGCGGTTGTTTCTTGAGTTCCCATGACTATTGAGTGAGGAAGTTGGGTATAATTCCTGGCAGTGTAGTAGTTTATCCATTACATTAAAGAGCAGATCCTATTTCAAAATGTTTTTCTGAGATCATTATAAAAATAAAAAACAAATGGCAGGGTTATCAGCTCTCATTACCAATTGCCCAGCAAATGTTAAAACACATACACTAAAAATAACCACAGGAAGCAATAATTTCTATGACAAATTGTTAGGCTATTTACTTAGTGTGCTAAGTTATATATTTTTGATCGAAGATAAACAGTTTAAAAAGTTACATTTGGGTTGTTGTGGAGAGAAGAGGAAATTGCTATTCCCCGAAGGCTGATGTACCTTGTAAAATAATCTGTCTTCAAACCCAGAATGAAAAAGAGCCAAAACAACTCTAAATTACATGAGGGGACCCTGGAGATGTTGTCCATTACATAATTTTCTGTAGTGGTTTGCAGATGTCTCATTTTGTAGGTCAGATCATGCACTTTGTTTTTGGTTCTGTAACCCCCTATTGCATTGCCTTGGTTAAAAATTCTTTCCTGATTTCTCTCACCATTTCTTTGTACACAGCACTATGTCTATTTTGAACAAACTGATAACATTGCATGCTGTACTGTTGCAAAACTGTGACTGATGAAAGAGATTCTGCACTCTGATTCTGAAGCAAGTAAGGTACTTAGTAGAAAATGGCCCTTTTATATAGTGCATCCAACTATAACAACGAAAGGATGGACTTTATAGAGAAAGTACCCAAGAGTACATGGTGAGCTGATCAGCAAAATGCCAACTCTAAGCTGCAATGAGGCAGTGATTTCAAATGACCCATTTTGGCACATTTTATTTTAAGGATGTAATCCTGTAGCATATACATACTCTTTGCTAAAGTTAATAAAACTTCCCTGAGAAGCTCAGAAGTTCTCCTCAGAAAATACTTTATTCATAGATTTGTTCAAAAGTTGAATTTCTGGTTTCAACTGAGGTCATATTCAGGCAATAGAGATTCTAATAAGGGAAACTTCTTTTTTTCTTAATTTGGGAAAAATGTCATTATGCTTTGGGAAGTATTATAATATTTTTGTAATCATCTGCAATGCTCATTAGTCTTCTTATTATATCTGAAGCACTTGTATTTGTTGAAGTAGAAACAGCTGAGATAAAAGAAATTTGAAAGTGAAATCATTACACATTTGAGTCAGTGCCTTTTTCAAACTGGAATCCAGCTCTATTACTCTTAATGAGCTGATGACCTAAATACTGAGGATGGAATCATATTTTTTAAACTCTTTGAACCTCTAATAAAAACTACAGTGTGAATTCATAAGAAAGAAAAGTCAATACTATTTGTTTTGTATACTGAGATGTTGAACCCAGGGCCTCACACATACTTTACAAGTCCTCTACTACTGAATTGCACCCTCTCAGCCCCTTTCTTATTATTTTATTTTATTTTATTTTGAGGCAAGGTCTTGCTAAGTTATGCAGGCTGTCTCTGCCTTGAATTTGCTATTCTCCTTCCTCTGCCTCCTGAGTTGCTGGGATCAAGGTATATGCCTCCATGCTAGGCTCAATAGTGGCTTTTAAACTGTCTTCATTTTGGGGAATGATAGTCAATCTTTACAAACTAATTGGTAGTAATATTTAACTAGATCTAAAACTGTAACATAATTATTGATTGTTGTTGTTGTTAGGTGCTGTGGAGTCAGATCCAACTCATAAAGACCCTATGTGCAACAAATGAAACACTACCAGACATTGTGCCTTGCTCAGCACTATGCCAGTGTTTCTCTGCTGTTCATAGTTTTTGATGACTGACTGTTTTGTGAGTGGGCTGCTGGGTCCTTCTCCCAAGTCAACAGTTCCCAGTATTCCCAGGCAGGCTCCCATCCAAGCACTAACCAGGCCCAAACCCACATTGCTTCCCAGATCTGATGAGATGGGATGCTATGGTGGGAAGGCTGTAAATATTTATTGATTAGAAATCTAAAATACTTATGTAGTATCTTTATATGTTTTAGGATGAACTATGTGTAATCTTATTCATAAGCTACCAAATGTTTAAAATTTAAGAAAATGTGTGCACGTTAAAATTAAATGTTGATAAAAGTACATACAACTAAATATACATACACAAAAATGAGTACAAGTAAAAGTGTTGAAAACTGGGGAAAAAATTAGGGTTTTATCTACATCACTATCCTGGATTAACATTGTACTCTGGTTCCCACTGGCAGAAAGGAGGTAGGCTAGAGCAAGTGCTTAGCAGGCAAGAAGCTTTGTGCTGACTCCTCAACCTCTCCTATACCCCAACACACACAGAATGGAATTATGTAAACTGTACCCAGGAGCTGTGTATTTCTTTCAACTGCATGTGAATATACAATTATCTCAGTAACATTTTAAGTTAAAAATTAAATGTTACATCATTTTATGTATCTACAGCCAATCCATTTACATAAGGAATAATCATTTTAAATTCTTATAATAACTTCTCTGGATATTTTAACAGAAACTCACAGTAAGAAGACAAATCCTAAATTGAGAATATAAGAAGTCAGGTACACATAGATGACTAAACTTTGTAAGATAAGAAAATATAATGATAATTGAGTAGAAAAGGACACAGAGAGTGTAAATATTTGAAAAGAAAAAAATATTCTCATTCCCAGATACATATTTTACTCCATCTGGTGACATCATTGTTATAAACCACTCAGCTACATAGTGGGGCTGATTTGATTTGAAGATAATGCAATCCAGCTTTATATCTTATTTTGTAAAACAAAAATAAATTTAAAAAAACAAGAAAAAGGAAATGCTGCTTGTACTACAGATTGAAGTTAGAGGATGATATCACCCTTAATTAAGAAGCCATAAGTGATATATTGTGCAGTAGGAAAATTATCAGATCAGAAGAAATGAAAATATATATGTTTTAATAGTTTCTTTTTGATGACCTTAACTACACTAATTTGCCTTTGATAAATTGTGATAGAGACTGTCAACGTCAACATACTCATTATTTAAACAATAACATTTTGTAGTACAAATATTTATTTACTTATTCATTCATTCATTCATATATTGTTACAGTATTGGGAGTTGAATCCAGGGCCTCATGCTTGCTAGACAAGTGCTGTTTGGTGAGTTGTACTACTAGCCCCTTTTTTCATTTTCTATTTTGAGACAGAGTCTCACTAAATTATGTAGGCTGCCTCTGGCCTTGAATTTACAATCCTTCTACCTCAGCCTCCCCACTCACTGAGATTAGAGGTGTGAGCTGTCCCACTCAGCTTGTAGTAATGATATTGAATATGTTTAAATATAACCCTTTTCTAGAAGTGAGTCTAATAAGCTCTGTTCAGGTCCCTAGAGTGCATAATGCTTACTGGCTAATTTCTGGAAGGGATGACATTCAAATTCTAGCAGTCTGTTGTTGTTCAGGTCCCTAGAGTGCATAATGCTTACTGGCTAATTTCTGGAAGGGATGACATTCAAATTCTAGCAGTCTGTTAAACAACAGGCAAATTACAGAAATTTTAGAATCACACAATCCATTTTGATTACATAATAAAATTATTAAAAGTTACTTATATAATATGCTCATGTAAGCTAAGTACCTAAGTGGAAGGTTCAGATCCTCTAATATTTCCAGGTGTTTTTGTATTTCATTACTCTCTATTACAAGATAATGATGATATAATGACCCTATCCAGTTTGTATTCTAAAGACTGACTTATTTGCATCTACAGTGGCTATTGAATCTATAGTAAATCCATAAGCTGATATTAATACCATTACTGATGACTGAAACAAGGAATTGTCTTTGAGGATGGCCATTAATATTGAATCATTACACTTGGAAGTAATAATTGGTTTTGTTTTATGATTTCACATTGATTTACCTTTACCTTGAAGGATCAGGCCACCAAGCTTGGCTGCATTCTCCTGGAAAACTACAGAGTGGGAAAGAAGGCAGACTTGATTGACTTTTTGTAATTGTTATGTATTGCCTGAGAAATGTGATGGAAAAAATAATAAGGCAAATATTTCAATGTTTTTCAATAGTACACATATAGCTAGATATTTTGAAATTTTGATGTTGTGAGGTTACAGCCATTGGGACTGATGATGTTTTCAAAAGCCAAATAAATTATTGCATGTTGTATATATAATTTATGGTTTTATAATATATTATATAAAATGTTGATTTGTTTCAGTTGACTTTTAGAATTTCTAAGAAATTTCATCAAAATAAAATTTTGAAGTCAGGTAAGAGATGGAGAGATAAAGGATTACAATATTCTTTTTGTTTTAAAATAAATTTATATTTCGCATTCTACTAATCAGTTATCCAGATGATTATTTTTATTTCTTGAAGAAAAATCACGTATCAAATTTCACCCAACATTATAGTAAACAGGATATGTAGAACGAATGCTATTTTCGCAACTAAACTTAATTTAAACAATTTCTAAGATGAAAATTCCAGGTAAATCATGAGCTTTCATTTTCAAAATATCTGTGGAAATCTGAATGATAGCTGTGAAATTATTGAATTTTTATGAAGTAAAGGTGAGAAAAAATATTATGAGATATATAACCAGATATTTGTAAATTATGTATGCTTCTTTGTTTACCATTCAAACATAATCAGTTCATCAATACAGGTTCTAAACATGGGTTGTAACCACAGTCCACCCTATTTTGTTTTTCCAATTTTTTGCATAAAAATGATTCAGAGACAATAAACTTGTTTTCATGTATTGTTGCTCAGAAGTTGTATTTGGCAAGGTTGTACATTAGAATACATTTTAGTGAGGAATTTTTTGCTTTGATTCATAATTTTAAATACTTACTATGTGAAGTGTTTCCCTCCACTTAGACTGCTAACTTAGATGGACCTATACTTAGGTGAAACTACAGATCTTTTCTTTTACAAAGACATGCTGTCACTTGCTTTCAAAATGTTCCCCCACGACCATGAGTCTAGTATGTTAAGTGGACCTGTGCCTTTTCTTTCTCTTTTCTTTAATAGCATCCTCTAAATTTCAATGATCTGTTATTACCTCACTCTCTGGGCTAGGCTGTTTGAAGATTAAAACAAAACAAAACAA
The DNA here is from genome assembly GCA_007922755.1 of Pedetes capensis. NCBI lineage: Eukaryota > Metazoa > Chordata > Mammalia > Rodentia > Pedetidae > Pedetes > Pedetes capensis. The sequence continues at coordinate 11,284 of VMDO01030326.1, read as the reverse complement.
AAGTCTTTTTATCTTTGGGATTCTAATGCTCAGTCACAGTAGTATACTGAACACTTAGTATTTGCTCAAGAAAATTTGTTTCCTTTTATGTTGAATTTATGTCATTGAAAAACATCTCTCAGAGTATGGGTCACACATTTGACTTTTTAAAAATCAGTGTTAATGTGGATTAAATGAACTTGATCTTATCAGTTGCAAGATTAATTTTTCTCTGTGGAAACATTGAGTTGTTACTAATGTGTGTATATAGACTTTTTTTCCCCTTTTTCCCTTTATAGATAAATGTTGGTTGGGTACAGAGTAATATAGCATTTGCTTTTTCCATTATGCAACTATTATATTACTGTCAGTTACACTTTCATCAACTTAACAAACTTTATGGAACCTTTTGACTAATGTGTAGTAAAACTCATATGCATTTATGGGTGATAGTCCTCTGTTTTTCCCATGTACTCCTGAAGTTGAATCATTTACACTGAGATTATCCTCTCCCACTTTATCCCTTTACATTGTTTCCCCTCCCCTTCCCACATTCCACAACCTTCCTTTCCCTTTAGTAGTCCCCTCCCTCCTTTCTACTCTGCTTATATTTTCCCTTCTTACCTAAGTTTAATTGTTCATTTTTATATATGTATTTTTATATAGTTGTCTTTAGACATTTAACAAAACTTACTGCTATGTTTTGAATTGTATTTCTACAAAAGATATTGAAGTCCTAACTCAATGTGCCTTGTGATGTGCCTTTTTGGGAAACAGAGTCTTGGGCAATGATCAAGTTAAAGTGAAGTCATTAGGATTGGCCCTAATTCAATATGACTATATTATTTTAAAAAGGATAAAGTTAGACAAAGACAGAAACACACGTGCACAATGCTATGTGAGCACAAAAGCAGATATTTGGAGATGCATCTACCAGCTAAAGAATGCCAAAAATTGCCAGAAAACTATCAGAAGCTCAGAGAGAGGCATGGAATAGATTGCTCCTCATATCTCTCCAAAGAAACCCACATTATTAACACTTTGATCCAGAACTGTGAAACAGTTTATTTCTGTTGTTCGTACCCCCAGTTCATAAACTGATATAAGAAACTATTATAAATCACCTATTGTTGAATATGAATGTCCTTTTAACTGCTTATTATTTGAGGAATATATGAATGAATAAAGTGACTAAATTCTGAAGTTTCTTTTGGAAGACTTCGTAGAATTACCATCATTGGGAACTTGCAAAGAAAAAAGTCCCATTTGGGGTGAAGGCCTGTACAAAAGCAAGCATCCTGGTGGGAATGGGGACAGGTGGGTTTTTATGATTGGCTTTAACATAGATTGGGATAGCATGAAATAAAGGTAGGGGAAAGCGGATAAAAAAATCCTAAACCTTTTAATTGTGTTCTTTTATTCTCCTCTCCCTACTCACCATTTGCTTTTTCCTAACATGATACCTGCCAGAGGGATCATATGAGCAAAGCTTCTCTGCTTCCAAATTAGCCCAGAACTTAAAAAAAAAAGATACCCAGTTTGCCTTCATGTGAAGGTTTAAGATAAAATGTAAAGAGCACAGTGATGATAGAAAGACTAGACTCAGATTTTATATTTTTTAAAAAGATTTTAACAACATATTGTACATGAAGAGATGTAGCGGGGTACTAATAGTGTAGGCCTTTTAAAAATCAATAATTGGTGTTAGTAATAAGAGCTATGCTGACAGCCAGCTGTGAAAGTGCCCTCGTTCCTGCAGAGCAGAAGGGAAAGGAACCGGCCGATGATTACCAACTCCCAAGTATTGCTTGCAGTCAAAGCTTCATTAAAAAAATTAGTAAAATACACTTTTTACCTTAAAATATGTGTTCCAGTATTGAAAGTGGTTCTATATAAAGAGTTCAGAATAGAACTGCAGCAAACTGTTCAAATCAAGGGTATTTCCCAGTTGGGCTACCGGCCTACATTGTGGAACTTACTCTTTATCAAAAGCTCTTCTCCTCCCAATTAAAGAAAAAAGGTTGGGATGCCTACAGGTCTTTACAGCATGTTTGGTGTGACTTTTAACCCCTCATTTCACCTTCTGTATATGGTTCTTCTTTATTACACCACCTGATAGAGGAGCCAAATTTAGTCTGTACTACAAATTAGGCTGTTAGCATCTCTTTCACAATTTTTAAAAGTCAGCATGGAAATTCACTGCTGGCCCTTGCTGGTCTCCTATGCATGCTGCCTGTGAAAATCTACTCATTTATTTTTATTCAAATCAAAAGGAGACGTTTTTGTTATGAAATAAGTTCCTAAAAAATGTGCAGGAACAGATTCCATTTTTAACAGCATTTTCCTGTACACCTGATATCCTACATGAATTATCTTAATGAGGAAATATATCTAACCACTCAATAAGTAATCTTAGATTTCTGGCTTTGACTTTTAGATGCAGCTCAGTTGCTCACGACCTTACAAAATCCCTTAAATCTCCAAGAGCCCATTTCTCATTTTCCTCTGGGCTCCCATGGAGCTGATCTGATGGTTTTTAAGAGAGCTCTGAGCTTGGACAATCTCTGAAGGGCATGGGGCAAGGCAAGCAATGGGCCCTGTGCTCCCTGCTTACTGTCCTGGAAAATAGGTATGATAATATCCGTCTCACCTGGGTCCCATTGCAATTAATGTTTGGAAAATATTTTGAAATCCCAGAGTTAAAAAAGATAATGACAGTGTCAATTATTTAAGTATCTTATTTCTAAAAAAAAACTATTCAAATTATTTTCAACTACTTTTTTAAAAATATGTGATACAAAGGCAATTATACGACCTGTAAGCATAATTTGATGTGGTAGCTTTATTGGTCTTTTGAAAATTCCCTCACTAAGATATTTCCTCTACCTGGAGCATCTTGCTAAATGGCAAATCAGAGTTTTGTAGACTAACCTCATCACTTAAACACCAAGAATCTATGGGGAGCATGAGTTTCTTTCCTGATCTTGATTGGATGTCCATCTGGGCTTTTCAGAGGTGATGATGCTTTGTTTGCCTTTTTGCAGACTTGAGGGGGAAGGAGGGCAGAAAAGAGCAAAAATTCACGGAGGGAGAGAGGGAGAGAGGGAGAGAAAAACAGGGAAGGAGGGAGGGAGAGAGAGAGAGAGAGAGAGAGAGAGACTGTATATCTTACATTCTGTTAAGGAAGGGAAAAGTTTTACAATCAAAGAACTTACAGAAGTTCCTATAAAATATTCTTGTTTGAACTTTGGTAATTGTGCAATGCTCATATCTAATAAGTTTTTGCTCTTTGAATTTTCTGACTCCAACATCCTGAAATTAAAGATAGATTCCAAGTTTTAAACAGCGTATGAAACCTGGTATTACTAGAAATTGTTTAATATATAAAAATATCAAGCTGAGAATGTTATTGTGTTGTCCTTGTTAGGTGCTGTTGAGTTGGTCAAGTTGAAAATAGGAAAACAAAATAATAAAATAAAGAATAAATGTTTCTAAAGATGAATCTATTGCTTGAATTTATTATATAACAACTTTTTTTTAAACTATAAAGGCTTGCATTACATTTTACTTTCTAAAAAATGTAATGGGAGAGTTTACTGATACCTGTAATCTATTATATGCAACTAAGAATGGGTACTCAATGCTGGGTACAAGGTAAATGAGGGCTTTGAAAATGTGTATATTAATGCCTTATTACGTAGAAATGTTCAACTAAACTATATAGCTTTCATGCATCCTTGTAATTTAGTGTTCTTTTTGCTTTATTTGCAGTTTGTTTAATATTTGAAGATACTTTTTGTATTAATTAGCAAATTAGCAGTTTATCTGGGTGGAAAAACCCCATCTGAGTTACTGAGTTACAAAGTGGATTGTTCTGCAGCTGCAAAATCAAGGGCCTCAGCTGAGTTAATGCTTTTCATTTCTTTTGCATGTGTCAGCATTAATGGAGGCAAGCTTCTATGAAGCTTTGCATGTGAAGATGGTGCTGAGCAGACTAGATTCAATTCTGTTAGATTCAATTCTGTTAAATGCTTTTTGCATTTTTCTTTATTTTTTTCTTTTCCTTCTTTTTTTTTTTTTTTTTTTTTTTTTTTTTTTTTTTTTTTTTTTTTTTTTTTTTTTTTTTTTTTTTTTTTTTTTTTTTTTTTTTTTTTTTTTTTTTTTTTTTTTTTGAGTAAGGCACAAAAGGAGACTTCAAATCAGGCTGAACTTCAAGCAAAAGTTAATGCTATTCTCTTTTGGGTTCAACCACCCACTTTGCTTAAGGTCACTAGTTGAGGCTAATGCAGCTCAGAGGGGCTGCAGTAAACTTGGCATCTCCTTGATTAGGCTTCCTGCTGATCTAATACACATACTAGCTCACTTGCCAAGTCAAATAACACATTTAGTGAATTGGAAATAAGATTTAAGTGGGCCAGCACAATGCGGCTTGCCCTCTCATCTTTTTACCGAATCCTTCTCTTTGTACGCAAGGCTATAAAAACTGCTCTTGTTAGAGGACTTAATCTTCATTTTTTTCCTGTAGATTATTTGGAAACAGGTCAATTGAATGTTGGAGCTGCTAACTCCTCCCACTAAAGAAAGAATCTGCTAGTGGCATACTGATTGAATCATTTAAATGAAAGGCTCCTATTATTAAAGACAAAATACTATAGTACGAGGGTCTGTTGGAATTAATAAAAAAGAAATCTTGATATTAAATGCACTACTTTTAGCAATGTATTTATTTCTTTGTCTTATAGACTCTTTTCTAAAGTGTGCCTTGTATTAACTGGGGGTAAGTAATGGATGGGGTTGATGACATCAGTATATATTCATCTCCCCTGGCTGTTCTGCTGCAGTTAATTCTTAAATACAGTAGGTTATAATAGGGTGACATTTCTATAGTGCCTTTCATAAGAGCAATCTAAAGCATGTCACATAATATTTGACTTTGAACTATTAAGTTTCTTAGTGACACAAATCTCAGGGAAAATTTATGCCTTTGTGGTTTGTTTCTTTTTTAAAAGTGAGTCATTGTATTTGTTATAGTTAGAAATTTATCATAGACTCACCATAGATTATCAAGCTATCCATGCCATAATAGTCTGTAACTGTCCTTATCTCTGTGTTAGATGTGCAGGGTTATGATGTGTGTGGACTTTTTATGATCTACTTATCTCTTCTGGTCATATAGATTTATGTGTATCTCTTTTCTGACTAAATCTGAAATCAAGCCTTGCATTCTGAAGAAATAAAACATATCTATGTAAAATCCAAATATCATTCCCGGACATCTGAACATTCAAGAAAAATGGCTATAATACCTGCCACTGAAATAAATGTTCAATCACCTTCTTTATAAAGTAAAACTTTAAATGAGTGACATGTATAATTTTCAGTGAAATTAAACTAAGTATGTCCAGTATGTTTGTTGGAGCTAGAACAAATAGACTATGTGTTTTAAGGAGTAATAAATTATCAAAAATTTACACATTAGCAAAAGTCGTTTCTAAGTAGAAATGATTTATTTACCAACCCAAAGCAACTAGCTTTTCTATGAAATATGAAATCAGTTATACTATTTATTCTGTGTTTAATCATTACATTTCATCCATGAAAATGAATACCAGATCTCTTTATTGCATAATGTATATCTTGAGAGTTTGTAAAACATTAGTAGTAATAATAAAGAGGTAATCAATTTAGCATCCTAATATGAAGTCATTACTGGTATGTGCCATCTCCTTCACTGTATCAATGCTCTTTTAATTTATTCTTTAATTGTTTTAAACACTGGAAATGTTATAACTCATCTTTTAATGGAAAAAGTAGGAAAACCGAAAGGATTAGAAATTGTAAGACTAAGATTAAACATAAAATTAAGTGAGAGAATTCCAACAGACTAGATTTTGTTCTTTTGTGTTGGTAAGAATTACATTGTTGTTTTAATGTCTTAGCTGCAGATAGATGGCATTTATCCTCTGGGTAAGATTTTCCTACAGTTAGCCATTTTTATCCCACTACAATTTGTCAGTAGAGAAAATAAAAGTGGCATATTGATGTTCTGCTGGTTAAAAGATATATTTCTCCAAGCTAGTGATTTTCCTTATGTTTTCTAGCAACTCGTTAGAGAAATTTTGGGACATCAAGACATTATTAACAAATGCAAACATAAAATTGTTTTAATGTAGTAGTCAAACCTGCCCATTTTAGATATTTCAAATATGTACATTCTGTTAATGTTCAGATGTTCAAAGGACAAATGACATTTTAAATATTTACACTATGAATGTTCAGGAAAGAGCATTGTGAATGAAATGATTAAAAGAAAAGACTATAAATTTTATGTCCTGGAAGGGATTGACAATTAGTATTTTAGCTATTTCTCTCTTAGCAAAATATTCCAAAATACCACCTGTTTAATTCTTAGTATCCAAGCAATACTGTTTTCATTAGCTATATTTGACATACTTTTCTAAAGTTCCTTAAGTTCTTTGAGGCAATTATAATGTAAATAGAAAAAAACCATAAAATTATAATAAATGTAGGAAAAAATTATTTTTATAATTTTGTTAATGTCTTACCATTTCAAGCAGTTAATTGGAAACGTGCTCTCTTTTTTAAGTTCATAAACTTAGTTTCATATTTAACCCAAATTTAAATCCTCACAGTATTTTTTGTTTATCCTATGTCCAAAGGATCACTCTCTTGGTTATAGTTTGGAAAAGGGCATTTCAGTTTTATAAATCTGAATATTTTTCCACTCTCTCCAAGGGTAAAACATGAAATCATGTTTTATAATTGGTATATATGACATTATGTACAAAGGAATGACATCAAGAGATAGTATGTGGCCTACATGTCCCTAAAAGTGCATGGAAGAACTAAGAGTGCATTTTTTGTCTTACTTGATTGTGAGTCCCTACTACCAAAAATGCCAGGACCTAGGGTTACAATCTCTCAATTGCAAATTCACAGGGGCAATTGAGAATTGACTGGCATCATTGTAACTCTTAACCAGTAAGTATGTGCAAACATAATATGAAACTGGTAACATAGTGCTGTGCAATCCCTACAGATAACTAGTAACAATGGTAACCCCCATGAACCATGATTGTAGTTACTGATCATCTAGAAAGATGTGTTATTAAAAATAGGAACTGAATGATAGGGTTAATGATTCTTTAATTATTCTAGTTGTGATATAATCCACTTAATTTACAGAAAGTCAAAAATGATAATGGTGAAATTCTTATACTGACACTCTTCTAAATTATAATCAAAAATTGAAGGCAGTAGGTTGACACTAGAACTATTTTTTTCTAGCTTTATAACTAACTCTTGATAAACCTAAAATTACATATAATAAAAATGTATGCAAAAACACTTTTAAATGATTCTCCTACCTTCACTATTAAACTAAGAATGTAACATGTATTTTGATAAATATAAAATTCCCTCTCCACCATCAGTTACTTTATCTAAATATTTGCCAACATACATTTTGGTAAACAAGAAAATGTTTTAATTTTCATGGCAAAATTTGCTTTTAGTCAAAATATGAAATTAACAAACTTGTACATCAGAGAGCCTAATAACAAAAAGTAGTGTGTAAAATATAGTTGTAAGATTTAAAAATATACTAAAATTTTACTATAAAAAATTGGGAATAATCATATATTGTTCCAAACTTCACCATTTCATTTTATACATACTTGTTGAGTATTCATTATGATCCATATACTTCTCCTGTTCTATAGTTTATCCTTACATTAAAGTATTTAGGTAGACATATGCAGAATGATAAATCCTTGGCTGACCATGTCTTCTTATTTTTTATCTATAGTAAGGTTCTATTCTCTAATATACACTCACTTAAGTGTTGGTTGTTGATTCCTCTATCAAATACATAGTATTTACTTCAAATCTATTCACAATTATATACCTAGAAGAAACAGAAACAGAAAAGTAATTGACTTGCCCCTTCTGATGGGGGAAATAGTTGCTAAGTAACTAGATTGGTTTAAGAAAGATTTTATAATAATTTTACTTTAAAATTAAAGACTACCCTTCACTAATAATTATAAAAATGGATTTAAAATGTTATTACTAAAACCAGTGCATTTCTTATTTACACATAGAAAGCTTCTTCATTCTCAAGTTGGGCTGTTAGAGGAGTAACTCATTGTTTTTAAAATGCCAGACCTATGAAATACATGTCATATGTAAAGAGTAGCAAATAAAAGTCATAACCCAAACTCAAACAATAATCTGTGCAGTAATCACTTTCTGTCTCATTCTTGCACACCACTTCTCAGGAGAGCTCATGGTGTTCATTTATCAGACTTCTATAAATGCAATGGCAAGAATTTTGTTTCTCTTAACAAAGAGCATTAGACAGAGAATTGAGCATACTCTCTTTTGTAATCAATTCTACACTGAAAAGGAATTTAACATTTAAGGATGTCCTAATTACTCAGAAATCAGTTTGAAATGCACCATATTTTGTCACTCCCAACATCCAGTTTTATCATAATCTGTTTTATGGGAAATTATGAGAAAAATCTTTATTTTTCTGATAGGTCTACTTTAACACAAACTATGTACCACATTCATTTTTATTAAATATCACAAATAGTAATAGCTTTAAAAAACATATGGTGTAGACAGTAATATAATTCTTTTCATGTAAAGGAATGACCTTCTTTACTCAGTAATGGAAATATTTTATATCATGACACCGTATTATGCATGTGCTTCTTTCCTCCTCCATCTACTCATATGGGGGTAGTACACAAGTTCATGTCAACAATATGAACTGTTTTCAATTTACAACACTGTAGGAATGTTCCTGTATTTCTTATTATCTGAGTTGATGGACTAACTAGAACCAGGCAAGGTAATACCTAGGCATGTCGATAAAAAAAAGTTTCTAATTGGCCTTGAAACTGAAGATAATTCAATTACAAATCTTTTCCATTTGATTCATTCTTGTCTTTCTTAGAAAGGATTATGTTGATAGGATTCAGGTCATAGAACTTGGTGGCTTAGAAAGAGCATTAAAACATCCTTCCAACTTTCAACTAATGTGATTAAGTTTTATAAAGTTTGTTTTTCTTCTTAAAATCTTACTGAGGTCAAATGCTCATGTGATTCCCTTAGAGCATGGTTAAGAATTTGGATGAATTGAAATAGTGTTACTAATCTTTTAAAATGTACTCATTAAAGTCCTAAAAAGATTTGAAACACTCATTTTCCCATATCACAATACCTAAACTAATAAATGAAAATACATAATTCCTGTCAATGAAGTCTTCGTTATTGACCTTGGACTGAAATTTGACACAATAATTTTGGGTACATGTGTACAGTGAATAATGAACAAAGAATAACTCTGAAAATGAACTTTGGCTAAAACTAAATTAGAACAACCACTGTGTTGTCAGTAACTTAAACTTTTTCTGTAGCTATTTACCAAGCCTGTCAAATTAAAATGCATTACTTTTTCTTGGTTCTAAAAGAAAAGTAAACAGCAGAGATTTAATATTATATTTAATTTCATGTAGGCACTTAAAATTTGTCAAAGATATTAAGCAATATACATCATCTAACATTTCCATTTTTGTGTGCAGAGAGCTTGAATTGCACCATATCATCTTTCCCCTTGAAAGATGAAAAAACAATGTATTAGGTTACAACTGGAACATTTTAAGATTTAGTATCTAGAAATTAAATGTATCATGAAACGATAGGTAGAGTTTAATGTAGACCCTATCTGCGTGGGTCAGTGACCTGGAACATTTTCAGGATTAGTATGAATAGAAAGTATTCCCTTCTATTTTTCTCCTTATAGGAATCTATTTTAGTATCTCTCCCAGTAGGTCAAAGTCTCTTTCTAGTGTTCCAAGTAAAAAAGAATTTCAGAAACCAAATTATATTAATAAAGGACCCAACAGAGAAAGATATATGAAATGTATGTTATTTTAAATATAAACATACTTATATATAAATTCACCTATAATTATTACATATCAACAGTATGTTCCCTATTAATTAAGAATCTGTGTTTATGCTTGTACATATTATATTCCAAAAGAGTTGGGAATTTTATAAAAAGAAAAAAACCTATAGCTAGGCATATTTGTAAAATTCCAACCTGAGACATATGTTATATATAAATCTGAAGGTAGTTATGGTTATATTTCATGACAAGTGTTAAGTACTGCTAATATTTATAGGAATGCTAGTCTTCTGATTTATATTACACATACTTTATATTTGATCACTAGAAATTTTATTAAACCAATCATTCCTAAAACTTGATAATTACCTTTGAGTGAAAGGAGGTGAATGTCTCAGTGGAATACCTCTCTTGCCTTAGAGAAAATGTTAATTGGAGTCAATTTTTCGATTAGACAAAAAATGTGAAATTTTCTCATCTGCAAATCTTTATCCCTATAATATAGAACATTGTAATATTTGGCCACCACAAGGCAACACATTAACTATCTCAATGCAGTACCAGCCAGAAAAGTTCATAAAGAGCTTTGTACTTCAAAATATAAGGATAGTAAAATAAGAATTTTAATTATATCATTTAAAAGATCCTACTTTCCAGTTCTTTAAATTCTAATAATAAAATAGTTTATTTTTCTATTAGAAAAGTTTAGTTTATTTTTCTATCAGAAAAGTTTCAGTGATTGGTTTACCCATAGTGCTAGCTTTTCAGCTTATAATGTTATTGGTAGGGAAAGGAAAAACAATTGTAACTTTTAATTTGGACCTTAATTAGGTTTTGAAAAGCAATGCCTTTTACTAAATGTTACATTACCTAACTGGCAAAGGTAACAGTGGAACACATAGAAGGAGGAAATAATAGTTAATTTTTAAAACCACCTCAACTGCCTAAGTTGTTGTTGTTAGGTGCCGTCAAGTCCAGTCCGACTCATAGCGACCCTATGTACAGCAGATCGAAACACTTGCCAATTCTGTGCCAGGCAAACAATCTTATTTATATTTAAGCCCATTGTTGCAGACACTGTGTTAATCCATCTGGTGGAGGGTTTTCCTCTTTTCCGTTGACCTGCCACTCTTCCAAACATGATGTCCTTCTCCAGGGATTGATCTCTCCTGACTACATGTCCGAAATATGTAAGACCCAGTCTGGCCATTTTTGCTTCCAAGGAGCACTCTGGTTGCACTTCTTCTAGGACAGATCTGTTGGTTCTTTTGGCAGTCCATGGTCTATTCAATAGACGTCTCCAGCACCACAATTCAAAAGCATCAATTCTTTTTCTGTCTCTCTTGTTCAATGTCCAGCTTT
>VMDO01030325.1:0-21423 GCA_007922755.1 Pedetes capensis | reverse complement strand
ATTTACTTCTCACTATCCATAGGCATAATTAGGACAGACATTCACAAATTCTTCCATGGATCTCAGAGATCACACATGGACTGGTAATCCAATTTCTAGAACCTGAGAGAAGGAGGAAAACCGTAACCGTGACCAGTGGGTCAGCCTGGTCCCATCACCCTCTCCTCCCAGCATCCTAGTTCTCCACAGCTACAGAGCTGTGTAACAGACAGTAATCTCCTCAGAAACCAGGTACAGAAGCCAAAAAGAGCAATTTAATGTTCTCTTAACTTTAAGTAAATGGAAACCAAAACAGTGTCAAACATTTTGAAGCCAGGGTGCTATGTGAGAATTCCAGCTCTCCACTACTCCTTGCCAGAATTCTAACTTTGACTTGGTTGTTGAACTTGGACGGTCTTAGGCATCTGTTTGTGCTCCTTACTTTCTCAGAAAAGTTCTGAGAAACTTGAGGTTTTAAACAAGCTTCTCTTCCTTCAACTCTTAATTCTTCAATTTGGATTTTTCTGGGTCAGAACAAAGTAGCTTTGCTTTCGGATTTCATGTTTTTCCTCCCTTATAATTGCAAACAGTGTCAAGATTACACAAAACAATGCTTTCTGAGTCTAGAATGCCGATCTCAAGTACTTCTGGCAGGTACTCCCACAGACCAGTTGTTATTTATAATACCTATAAGGAGAAACAAGCTTAAAAGATCAAGTCACAGGGCACTTTTCAACAAAGCAGGGCACAGCTGTACCAGAGATTCTGAGCAACTGCTCCATGAGGAGACAGCAGGACTTCTGTTTTCCTGCAAGGTCTGTTCAGGTCATGGCATGTGACAAGGATTAGAGTCCTGGGGCTCTGTTACCCAGTGGGACTGGACTGGGGTTTGCACCCAACACCCCAGAACTGAGGCTCTGTGCCATCAACTGACACTTGCATTTCAGGGTCTCTTGGGAAAAAGAAGCAGAGATCAAGCTTTACAAACCTTTTAAAATCCAACAATTTCTTTTTTAAAAAAATTGGTGTAAGTTCAAACAAGAGAGAATGCAATTCCTTCTCCCCAAGATCTGTCATGGTGAAATAGGAGAAATTTTGTCTATTGTGGACAAAAGGTTTGGATTTGCTCTGAAGGGAGTTGTATTTTGAGACTCCAGGAAAGGTACACTTTAACAGGAAGGGGTTCAGAGATGTGTTAGCTATGCCTGCCCACAAAGCAACGTAGAGGGAGGGCTCCAGAAAAACAGCCACCCATAACCTATCTCAGCTTCTCCAGGGCACAGAAAAGGCAGGTAGAACAGCTCTGCAAGGCCCCTGGTTCCCAGTTCATGGCCAGCTTTGTGGCCCAACCAACACCCTGGTTCAAGTAAAGCTGGGCTGTGCTCCAAGTGCTGCTAGTGGGGAGCCCTCACCTGCCCCATTCCCACCAACCACTCAGCTGCACCCTGACAGCCCAGACGTGGTCCAAAGGGCTCCCTGGCCAAGTTCAGGGGGATGGAAAGTGCCTTTTGATCTCCTAGTTTTATAAACAAAGAGATAGAAGCACTGCAGAACTCTATTAGCTGCTTAGATCCCCAGAGCTAGAACTCAAAGCCAGCTCTTTGGGCCCCAGGTGGGGTGCTCTTTCCGCTACCCTGGGTTATACAAGTGAGCCCTAGGAGCTTTTTCTTATTTCATTTAAGGACATACCAAAATAAAACAAACAAAATGAACATGTTAATGATTTATAACATTGGCTTTGAGATCTGCAGCAATATTAATGCTTTTCGTCGCACCAGGATTAGAAGACCAAAACATTACCTCAAATTTCAATTCTAAAGTGGGCAGCTATGCTCATGAATAATGGTGGAATATCAAACTTGGGTGATTCCATCATCCCCACAACTCACCATAAAGCACCTTTAAGGTAAAACTTGCACAAAGTCAAGGAAGGGAAATGTAAAAGTGAATCTCCACGAATTCCCCACCGGCCCTTCAATGAATCTGAGGCCCAGTACTCCCCTCCTGCAGGTTTCTTTATTTCCCCCAGCTGCTCAGCTGCCAACAACCACTGGGCCAAAATGAATGGATGGTATGGCCACCGTGCGTGGCTTTCTCTTCTTGGGCACAGTGGCTGGAGCCAGGCAGTGAGGCCGAGCCTCCTCACATCTGAGAGAGTACACTATGATCTGAAGCCACATGGAGGTTCCCAGGACACAGTCACAAGGTTTTGCTCTACCTTGGGCTTTACTAGCGATGGATCAAATACCCAGACAGACATCAGGAAGCTGTCTGGGTTTTAAAGAACTGGTTCTTAGAACTTAATGACAAAACTCTCCCGACTTCCACTGCCCTTTCTTTACTCACTAACATTTTGTTCTGAAAAACTGCCTGGCAGGACTTAGTTGCCATCCATCTCAACAGTGGCATATTTATCATCAAAGGAAATAGAGAGGGCATGGTCAGCCACTAATCCATGAAAACCCTGCCATCTCCCCTAGGGCCAGTGAATGAATCCACACACCATCCTGGCCCAAATTGCATGCCCTCCTTTTCGTAAACCACACAGCCTGGCCAAGAAATCTTTTAAAATCCTGTTTCCAATTCTCCAGCCATGCAGGACACTCCTAGGACAAGCTACTAGAAATCCTCCTTGAAAGGAGAGTTATTGTCTCTACCTGTCACACCTGAAAAAATCCCGAGAGCTTAGAGCCCTTCCTCTAGGGAGAGGGCTACACATACCACATACTTGAAATTCTAAAAGCTAACTTAGGCGATCACTTTCAAAAGGTCTTAGGACTTCAAAACAGTACAATACCTTCAACCAAAGACAATCGTGCTGGGAGATATGCATGCGACCACAGGGTTAGCTTATAGGATGATCATGATAATGAAAATTAAACTCTATAGCAGTGCAGGGCCGCAGAGAGGCCCTTTGAACAACCCTCATGGACTGCCCAAACCAAACTACAAAGCATCATTTACATACTGCCTGGAAAGAAAGGCATGAGATTTTGTTTTTCCAGCCCTAGCTTGGCAGAGCTCCACATCCTGAGCTTTTTTGTTTTAGTTTTGTTGTTTTTTTAATGGCAGAAGAAAAGTGCCTTTGCTGCAGGTTGGTCTTCCCCCAGATAAAAGTAGACCATCTGGCTGAGCCACCCTGAGGAATCCCTGCTCCTGAATCCTTGGCTGGGCTAGGTGCAGTCGTCACCCTTCTGGAAGGAGGATGCCTTCTCAGTGTGCAGAGCCGCCTCCCGTCTCCTGGCCAGGTGAAGTGCTGCCTCACTGGCTAATTTTCCTCCCTCCCAATTTTCCTCCCTCCCGGGCTCATCACTGATGGGTGCGGTCTGGCTGCATCCCATGAAGGAACAGCTACAAAGCCAATTGTTCAAAGGCTCAAAGTCCAAAGTACAAACCTTCCATGCTCTTCTCTTACCTCATACCCTCCTGACAATGGTTCTTACTAGCTTTTGACTATATCACTCTTCATAAGTACTTACGCTGAGGAAAGATGGGGCTGAGGAAGTTGTAATCAAGCAGTGATATAACTTTTCAACATCACTGGTGTGTGGTACATGATAAATCAAGATTATCCATTTAAATGAGTTGGGATTATGGGTTAGTTCAGTTTTTTATGTTATCATATGTCCCCACAGTTCTGAATAGTCTTGAAATTATGTCCACAAAACTGTTTTTCAATGTTTTATTTGTGTTGATCTGCTAAGGATTCTACAACAAAAGACAACAGAATGGGTGCCTTAAACAACAGAAATTTGTTTCTTCACTTAAAAACCTTTATGCTCCTGAATAAATTTAACTGTTTTTTATTCCAGAATATTTAAAATTTCTCATAGTTTGCATTTTGTGTCAGAGACTACACTTTCTAAATTCTGTGCTTAATTAGTAGGATCTTACTTAAGCACTTGAATGATTCATTCATGAAGCATATACAGACCTAATTCCTAGATATGTTAATTATTTCTCCCTATTTTAACATTATCTGGTGTTAAATCATGATAAGTAGCATCTATTAGAAACTTACTAAGTAACTACAATGTGGGAGAAGGACCTGGCAATCCACTCCCAAGGCAATCCCGAAACTGTCAGCCATTGAAAACCCTATGAGGGTTGCTATGAGTCAGATACCGACTCGACGGCACCTAACAACAACAAGTGACTACAAAGATTCTAAAAGCAACACTCTTTGAATTATATACTATTATCATTTCACAGGTAATGAAAAAAGGCTCAGTGAGCTTCAGCAGTTTGACTAAGCTCTACACTAAGGAGTAGAGACGGGACCCCACCCCACACTGCCACATTTCATACAGGGACGAAAGTGGAACACGACTATCAAAATCTTATCTTTTCACTCATGTGTTTTTGTCTAAATCAACATTTAACTTTTAAATCCAATGCCCAAAACAAAGAGTAAAAAGAATGCATTCTCAGACCTCTCACAGATGTGATGCTCCCATTTCAAAGCCAAGGGCACTAAACTCTCCTTTGGAAAATAAATTGTTCCTGTTTTCTCTGTTTGGGTCTAACAGCTCCATGTCATAAAAACAAACTGGGATGTTCTGTAAGTACAATGGCCCACTCCTGTACAATCTATACAGCCCCACACTGGTGACTGACAGGGGTCTTCTAGCCAGAAAAAGGAACACTGGCTGCTGGGGGTGGGGGGAACATTGCTCAGCAGCTAGGGCTGCTCCACCTTTGTAGATGACACTCCTAGAGCTCACTGTGGAGCTTAGCAAGTGACAGCTTGGGGAAGAGAGAGATAAGGCAAAGAACACACACCTGGTGTCCCTGTATCCCAATGAGGAACATGAGGGGAAACTGGATGCATTCTGATATTAGAATTTAAGAGAGAAGTCACTGAAAGATGCAGAAAAATGTCCACAATCCACATAGTCCCTTCCTGATTTTTCCTGGCAGATTACCAGGAGAGTGGACAGGGAGAATGAGATCTGCTGTCTGGCCAGATTGGAGGGGTGATTTTGTTTTAGCTTCTAAAGTGGGTTTCAGCTAACACTAGTGACCTCTTAAGCACTGGATTTACTGCCTAGAAGAATATAATAACTGCCTATGATGATGCTAGTCCATTGCTTTCTAATATTCTGCTCTTCTGGCTTTTTTTTTTTTTTGCGGTACTAGGGGTTGAATGCGGGCTGGGATTTAGCTCAATTGGTAGAGCGCTGCTCTGCAGTCTCCGAGGCCCGGGGTTCGATTCCCAGCACCGCAAAATGGGAGAAGGACCTGGCAATCCACTACCAAGGCAATCCCCAAACAGTCAGCCATTGAAAACCCTATAAGGGTCACTATGGGTCGGATGCCGACTCCACGGCACCTAACAGCAACAACAACAAAGGGGTTGAACCCAGGGCCTCATGCCTGCATGCTTTGCAAGTACTAGACCACTGAGTTGCGCCCCCAGTCCTTTTTTTTTTTTTTTTTTTTTTTTTTTTACTTTTTGAGAGAGGGTCTCACTAAGTTATGCAGACTACCTCTGGTCTCGAACTTGGGATCCTCTCGCCTCCGCCTCCAGAGCCACTGGGATTACAGGCGTTTGCCACCTGCACTGGCTCTTCTGGCTTTTTAATGGATATTTAAAGCTCTAGACCCTCCCAGCCCTAGCAAGATCCAAATTATGGGACAGTTGGGCTTCCCAGAGTTTACCATTTCCTATCACTAATAGACTTTCGATTCTACATTGACACATGGGGCTTCAATTTTTGAACTTTTTATTAAAGTATAGAATACATACAAAAAAGGAGCATAAATCAAAATTGAACAGCTTAATAATTTTTTTCAAGCTGAATACAACCATTTATCCAGCACCTCATTGAGCATAACAATGCCAGCATCTCAGAAGCCCACTGTGGTCAGAGCTTTGATTCTGACAGAATTGCCAATGCCCAGCAAGCAACCTGTGCCTAAAAAACCATTTAATATGAGATGTGCTACTTGGGACATGAACAACAACAGGAAAAAAAGACAACATAGAACGCTTCTATTTCTTTCAACAAACGTTGCATCTTTGCAGAAGTTCAAGGATAGCACAGTATTCTTCCCCTGGAGCACTGACAGGCGAGCACCTCTGAACCACGCGAACAGAGCCAAAAGAGAGGCCTCATGGCAGTGAAATGAAAATTAATTAACTAATCAGGCTAGCATTTAACACAATCCTTTTGCCACCTGTGAAGTCTCCTGCTTCCCATTCTCCACTTGAAAGGCATCTATATCACTGGCAAAACCAAAAATCTGTTTAGTGAAGGATAAACAAACTCCAAGAGCAGAGGGGAGTGGAAAGATAATGAAGGAAATAAAGCTATTTGCCTCCCTGCCATCCACTTGCTTCTCCTCCATTAATGGATTTAAAATGATAATCTATAATCATGGTACCAAGACAGACTTAATTACAAGGAGCGCTAAGTGACCTCAAGCAAACTATATATTGCCCTCTCCTGGGTTCAAACCTCCTTAAACTGAATGTTCCCAGTCAGAAAACCTCTTATCTCAGAGCCAAAAGGATTCCTACTGGTCCATGAGCACAAGCTGCCAGAGTACTCCCTATAAATTGGGCTCTCCAGAAGCCATTACACTCAGGAAAGTCTTTCACCAATTCTGCTTTCCCAAATCTATATTCTGTGCCTAATTAAAAGAGAGAGAGAGAGAGAAAGAGAGAGAGAGAGAGAGAGAGAGAGAGAGAGAAACAAAAAAAAAAAGCCATCTACAAATAGGTATGGGAACTAGGGACTAAGTCTCCCTTTGAAAGAAACCCAAAGGCAAAGTCTGAATGAATGACATACTTTTCATAAAGGGAGTAATCAGGCTAAAAGAAAACTCCTTTTTGAAAGTCTGTGGCCTTTGCAAAGGCTGCGACCTCGAATCTGAATCTTCCTCGGACACAGAGAATGTGTCTAATTGTGGTGCTGAGGATTAGATCTTTACAGGAATTTTACAACTCTGTCCCTCCAGGGCTGGAATCCTATTTGGAAGTTGAGGTTGCAGGATTGTATATAAATGGTATCTGGAGAGTCCCTCAACTCACACATAACTGTCCAAACATATCAATAACTTCGTAATGGATTTAATTATATTTCGAACTCAAAAACTTCTCAGCTGCAAGACTGCTATCCAAACTTAGATTTGGAGGGGAATTATTAATATTTCATATGCACAATGATGGTTACCCAGAGCTAAGAATCTTTCTTTGAGGTCGTAGTCCTTGATTTAGGCAGACTTTCTGAGCAGATACCTGTTTTCAATAAGCCTAGGGCTAAGCGGCTAAGTAGTGTACCTTTACCTCTCATAGACAGAGGTAGATTTTTTTACTTTTAAAATGAATAATAGGCCAAGCACAGTGGCCTATGCTTATAATCCCAGCTACATGGGAAGCAGAGGCAGGAAGATCACAAGTTCGAGGCCAGAGGCAGCCTGTGTAATTTAGCAAGACCCTGTCTCAAGATAAAACATGAAAAGGGGTTGAGGGTGCAGCTCAGTGATAGAGCACTTGTAAAGCATGCATGAGGCCCTGGGTTCAAACCACCAGAACTAAAATTAATTAATTAATAAAATATTGCAATCAGATAAGCCAGTGGGACAGAGTAGAAAACAATTCCTCCTTGGCCAAAGACTCACTGGAGTTCTAACAGACTTGTTTCCCTAATGCCATGTCTGTGGCTAGAAAACCAGCAGATTAATGAGGTTTCCACAGAATTACATTTCCCTTCCCAAATCCTACCTCTGACACATTGCTGCAAGTAGTTTAACTGCGGAAGGCCTTGACCTCCTTTCTTTGACTATCTGATTCAAGTGTGTCTGTTTCCTTGGGGCTACCAAGCTCAGTTAGACGGCTGGCCAGAGCAGAGTGGAGCATCAGCCAACCCCTGAACAATGGGCCCCTTTCTCTGGCTGTCACATGAACTGCGTTGTATTACAGCCATTGTCCCTCCAAGTAGGGAGGAGAGGCACAGCTTCTCACAGACCAACTATTCTCTGTGACCCTCTCTGGCCAAGTCACTAAAATTAAAGAAAAAAAAAAGCACTCTATTTGAATGGGGCCCTATAACCCTAACAAGGATTCTAGTGCACCCACAGACCCACTTCATCAGTAACCTTGCTAACAATTCATTTCTCTAGGCCCTCACACACCTACGAAATCAAAATCTAGAGGCACCAATGTCTGCAGGTGATTTTTGTGCCTCGGAAGTTTGAACAGACACCTGAATAGGCTGAACAGATACCTCAAGCAATTCCAGTCTCACTACTTGGCCAATCTTACACATAGGTTTAAGGGATGATCCAGAGGTAGGGAGGGTACTGACAGGATTTACACTGTGCATATATTGTATCATGCTTTATCAGTTCTTAATATTGGAGGCTTAAGCACCCAGAAAGAAGATAAGTGAAAAGATGAGGGCCCCGAGAAATGTGGGAAAGGAGACTGGAACACTGAAAAAAAAAAGTCCTAATGGCTATTCAGAAGGTAATAGGAGTGTGGAAGGCAGGTCATCAGTGAGAAGGGAGGTAAGAGTGCCTTGCTAGAGCAACCTGGTGAAGTCTGAGATCTGCAAAGGATAGACCAGGAGAAAGTTCCAATGGCTGGAAGAACTTTTGAAAAACAAGTACATTGAACTGGGGATACAGCTCACTGTCTAGCATATATACGGCTTTGTGTTTGATCCCCAGCACCAACATTTTTTTAAAAAACATATTAATATTAAGGGATTTGTTTTTAGTACTGGGGGCTTGATCCCAGGGCCCTGAGTGTGCTATCCTAGTGCTCTACCACTGAGCCGCGCCCCCAGACCCTTTTTCGTTATTTTATTTTGAGGGAGAGTCTTGATAAATTGTGCAGGCTGCCTCTGGCCTCAAATGGGCAATCCCCCTGAGTGACTGGGATTACAGGTGTGTGCGACAGCACTGGGCTAATAGTGGGTTTTAAGATATGAACTTTTCCCATACTCTCAAACCTTAAAAGTAACTACCCAAGCCACATGTTTGGTGGCATTTTACAAAATGAAAACATCGGAGTGACATTCATGGTCAGTAGGTTACTTTACGCTAAACATAAATACCATACAATACCATAGTGCAGTAAGATAATTCTTAATCAGATCAAGGTTAAATATAAACTCAGATCCTGGTGACATTAGACTGTGCCCAACCCTACCCATAAGAATTCCCATGGTGGTTGAAAGGAATAACAGTTTTCCATTTCACACCTTCTCATGGAACGCCAGGGTGGGAGACCTTCGGCCAATTTTTACTTGAATCTCAATAGGATGTCCCAACACATATCTGGGACTTTCATTAGCATATATTAATTGAACAAAGTACATGCATGTAATATACTTTGATTATATTTATTTATTATAATGAAAATATATAAAAGTATTTGAATAAGTGAATGAATAATTTCCAGGATAACGACAGAGATGCTCCCACTGCAAAAATTGAGCTATTGGCTCATGGGCATCTCCACCATAAAATAAACAAGTAGAAATGCCCATTCATAAGCTGGCATAGGAGCATCACCATGACACAGGGCAAAGAGGTAGCAGCCTCAATAAATGTAATACAAACACCCAAGATTGTTGGATTCCAAACACAGCAATACTAAGGACTGCTATACTCTCGGGTTCTCAAGGATGTGCGCCCAGTGTTCAGTTTTAAAAATTAGCCTAATTTTAAGAATTAATGTAAGATTCATCGAGTTCTGTTTATATAATTTTTTATATAATTAAATGATAGCAGTATAATGCAAAGTGTTCCTTTAATTCATATGGTGCTGTCAGGGACAGACAGAATCAGTTCTATGGCCCCATAAGTGATGATCTCAAAAATGATCCTCAAATGTTAACCCATAGCTCCTGTAGATTGGTTTAGTCACTGTTAACTTGAAGATATCTTGCAAATTCTGGCTGCTGCACGTTTGCTGAGCCTATTCTGCTGCCTAAGATTCCCTACCCATTTGAATCCTCTGTCCCACATTGCCAGGACACGGCCCAGGAGCACACAGAGCCCTCTCCCTGGAGAAAATTCTTAGAGCAGCTTGCAGAACTGCCCACCTGATCTTTATTAAACCCAGCCTTACCTCGTCAGGTGTATTTGTTTCAATCTAGATTGTTTCGAAGACAAGAACTCTTTTTTTGGCAATCACTCATACATAGTATTTACTGTTATACTCTATACACCTAATAAATATCTGAGGAAAAATAAAACCCAAACTGATTATTGTTTTAAAGAACCAAAGTCACATCTTGCCATTAATCCCTCATCCAGAAAAGACAAAGAAAAAGAAATGGAAAAACAAAAGAAAAGAAGTAAAGGATCTTTTTCAAGATATCACTGGGAGTAGGTACTCAAAATTTTTTATTTTGATTGAAAGACTGGTCTCCTTGGCTCAAAACAAAGATTTCATAGTTCTATTTCATTCCATGAAAAACAACTTAAATTGGTATATTTTGATTTTCAATTTGCCATCAACAATTCCATTTTTAAGGTGCTGAATGGAAACATGTATGGCTAAATGTGAGAGACCCTGGCTTCAATCTCTAATACCAAAATAATAATAATAATAATAATAATAATAATAATAATAATAATGATTTTTAAGGTAAACATAGGTCT
Organism: Pedetes capensis; assembly: GCA_007922755.1. NCBI lineage: Eukaryota > Metazoa > Chordata > Mammalia > Rodentia > Pedetidae > Pedetes > Pedetes capensis. The sequence goes on along the minus strand of VMDO01030325.1, from coordinate 10,824 downwards.
TTATAAGATATTTAAAAGATCAACCATAGGAGCCACCACCTAAAGTTATATTTTAGAACTAGCTAAATCTGCACTTCTCATCTGGGTCAGACATGATATTAACAACAAGGCACTTAGTTGGCCCTACAATAGGGCCTCCTTGTTCCCAAACATAAGATGTTTTTAATAGATGCTAACATCCTGCACAGGTACCTATCAAGATAAGGCTTTTCATATTGAAATACTATTTTCTTTGTCTTAGAAGTAAGGAGAGGTACAATTTATTGCTCTGAGTAGGAAATTGAGGTGGTTAAAATGCTTTACATAGTTCTTTATCTAAGAGAATAAATCAGTAGAAATGAAACAGGAAAGGAAATCAATTGAAATGAACAGTGATAATAACAGGATATATTATCACATTCACACTTTCAGACTGGCTAATGGCATAGAGTATGCATCATCAAATAACATCAACATGACAACTTGCAGTTCTACAAAGTCCTGTAAAATAAAATAACATTGTTTTATATCTTATTCTTTCCTCATAATATGAGAAATCATTTTATTAAGCTACATAAATTAATCCTCTACAATAACTGCTTTAAAAGAATACAAATGATCACGGTAAAAAATAATCTTAGATGGTGAAGAAAAGAGGGACAACAGCTAAGTATAAAATTTGGGGAAATTCAGGTACAGAGAATGGATGAGTGAATAAAGAGATTAAGAAACCAATGATCAAAATGTGTAAAAGTCCAGGCAAAAAATAATGCAAGATTCTAAAGTAGAAAAAGGATATTTTGAAAGGCTCAGGATGTAGCTCAATGGTACAGCACTTGCCTAGCATGTGTTGGGCCTTGGGTTTAATCCCTAGCACTGCCAAAAAAAAAAAAAAGGGGGAAAAGGAAAAGGGTTATTTTGGAAATGGAATTGGAAGACAATCAACAGAACAAATCAACAGAACTCGATAAATCTTACATTAATTCTTAAAATTAGGCTAATTTTTAAAACTAAACACTGGGCACACATCCTTGAGAACCCGAGAGTATAGCAGTCCTTAGTATTGCTGTGTTTGGAACCCAACAATCTTGGGTGTTTGTATTACATTTATTGAGGCTGCTACCTCCTTGCCCTGTGTCATGGTGATGCTCCTATGCCAGCTTATGAATGGGCATTTCTACTTGTTTATTTTATGGTGGAGATGCCCATGAGCCAATAGCTCAATTTTTGCAGCAGGAGCATCTTTGTCATTATCCTGGAAATTATTCATTCACTTATTCAAATACTTTTATATATTTTCATTATAATAAATAAATATAATCAAAGTATATTACATGCATGTACTTTGTTCAATTAATATATGATGATGAAAGTTATTAAAATTGCAAAAAAGGATGGAAAATTGAGAAGTTTGAAATCTAATAGTAATTATGAGATATATTTGTTTCATAAACTTAATTTAAGTGAGACAAAGACAGAAGTTATTAGGCATATCAAAAATGGCAAATCTTTAGTCTGAATCATTAATTGAACTGGAACAGGTCAACTTTTGTTAAATTATAGGAAGTTTAAGGAAAAATTAAAGAAGCCGGGCATGGTGGCACAGGCCTATAATCCCAGGGACCCAGGAGGCGGAGGCAGTAGGATCACAAGTTTGAGACCAGAGGCAGTTTACGTAACTTGGCAAGATCCTGTCTCAAAAAAAAGTGAAAAAATGGCTGAAAGTGCAGCTCAGTGGTACATCACTTGCAAAGCATGCAAGTGCGAGGCCCTGAGTTCAAACCCCAGTACCACAAAAAAAAAAAAAAAAGAAAGAAAAATTAAAGAGAGTACACTGAATGCTGTGTCTAAATGACAAGACATAATTTGAGATTTTGCAATGTAATTAGACTTTCTAGGGCCAGTATCTCTTATAACATGTAGGCTTTTACATAATATCTGGACTTACTTTCAGGAACGCATACTTGCAGAAAAGTAGGAAAGACAGTATTGAGCCAGTCACTGTCTCTGATCAAATACAAAAGCACATGCAAAAGTGTTTTATAAACTGAGAAGCAAAGGCAAAGTTGGTTATTTTTGTTGGTACTGGCACCAACAGTCCAGTGTCCTGACACTCACTTATCACCCACTCATCCAAAAATATGAATATAGCTCTTTTATCAGACATAGTATCTGCCATAATATTGAACATATAACATTAATTCTGTAGCATTTAGTGTTTCATAAGTCCACTCAGGATAGTCTATCTTACCTGTTTTTCAGCCACAGGGTGTTAACTTTGTAGATAATGTCTAAACAAATTGTAAATTCTCTACTAGTTTCTCCACAATTCTCAATATGTACACATTGACGGTCCCAAACACTGTGCACTAAGAAACTACCAAATATCATTCATTCATTCATTCATTCTTCTACTATGTTCTTCAGACATGTAAAGGCTTTCAATAAGGAAGGATGAACTCACCAATCCATTGGCATAAGCGTTCACATAACAATGTGATAGATGCTATATGAAAGCTACCCACAAAAGGGTGGAGCTCATATGAGATGTCACTTAGTTTATGTGAAAAATTCAGAAAATCTTCAGAGGAAAGTTTGATTTGAACTGTACCTTAAAAGATAAATGGTTAGTAGGTAGTTGGTTAGACAGAAGAGAGGGGCAAAGACATTTCAGCAAAGGGAACAGCACACATACTAGGTCATGGAGGAGAAAAATGGTACAAAGCATTTTGAGAACAGTAATAAGATGGAGATCAGTGGAAATTGGAGGTTGGAGAAGAAGGGAGCAGAGAGATAGCCCAGAGGAGAGAGTGTAAATGTGGTTAAAATCAAGAGGATATTACACTTTATGCTATAAGCCAGCATTTCTCCAAATATGGTCTGAGGTCTCTTCTACCAGATTCACTTGGGGATCTGCTCAAAGTACAGATTCCTTGCTTTTCCATCTGTGAAAAGCCCTGGGGTGCCACTAACGTTCACCACCTAGAGTTGTCAACGATTTTTAAACAAAGGAATAACATGATCAGATTTGTAAATTTAAAATTTGTAAACTTAAAAGTATACTATCAGACCAAGCAGACAATCACGAAGAAGGCAAATCCACTTGAGTATGTGACTTGGCTTTGCATCGGAACCTCCGGGAACACCCACCGAAGGCTTACTGCATCTGAATCAAGGTGGAGGAGTTCAGGATTTGTATTACACTGAACCTGAAATTGCTATTTTTAGGTAAAAAACACTCAAGTATTGGCAATTTCTCACATTGCAGGGTTTCTTTCTTTCTTTCTTTCTTTCTTTTTTTTCTGTACTGGAGAGTTGAACCCAGCACCTCGCACATGGTTTTGCAAGGGTTCTACCACTGGGTTGCACCCCTAGCCTATTTTTTTTCTTTATTTCTTCTTTCTTTATTTTATTACTTTTTTAGACAAAGTCTAGGTTACACAGACTGCTTCTGGCCTCAAACCTTCATTCCTTCTGCCTCTACCTCCTAAGTTGCTGGGATAACAGGAATGAGCCACTGCACCTGGCTTCACAACCTCTTTGCCATGCTTCTGAATATACACCAAGGCCTGGTGAAATGCAAGGAAATTAAATGCTTTTCCCTTTTTATTAATTATCACTGTCATTATAACATCAATTAACATGCAAAGATGGAAGTTTCATAATTTATATACCTAAAACAAATGTTAAAAAAAATTGAGGTGTCAAAACCAGCCACAAATGGAGGCAACTAATCTAAAAGTTTTAACCAGAAGGAACACTGAAGATTATCCAGCTCTTCCCTCACCTCCCAACACAAGTTCGCACATTATAAAACTGCTGCCTAAATGTAGAAGCAACCTGTTTGAGGTCATACAGAATATTTTATTCAATTGCTCGATGATATATGCTTTTATGTGCATTTAAACAGGAATAGAAATCACTGTAGCTAAAAAGTGTTTGAGATTTGCTTTATAGTGCTAGAGCCACATGAAGGAAGCTCTGACATGCTTGAAGGGAGTCAAGGGCACTCATAAAGCACATATTTATGCATATCCCTTTTCAAAATGAGGCCAAAGAACTTAAATAATACAAAAACCAGAACAGTGCTTGAAATGCAATAGGTTTAATAAATATTTATTGAATGAATGATTGACCTCTAAAAACTAGGTTAAAGGTAGTATACTAATGCAAATGGATTCTAAGGAAGTATTCAAGTGTGAATTCAGTATATATTTCCCACCTCCTAATCTGTTCCAAACATGTTGCAAACCTTCAGGGTCCAACCGTGATGCAACCCTTGAGAATCCCAGTCCTTCCACATATACATTTTTCCCCACTGAAAGTGCCCCAACAGAAGCAATGCAAAGATAATGTCTGAGCTAAGTTCAATGATCTATCACATCCTAGGTGGTAGTGAAGCTCTTGAATGAGAACAACCTTCAAAGTCCAATAAGAATGAACAAAAATTAGCACTGATGGCTAGTAAAGGTGATAGAGCAATATAGCAATAGTTGATGCTAACCCAATAATAAAGTAATAATAATAGTAAACACCCTACTATGCCAGGCTGCTTCGGGCTTCACAGGCATTAACTCATTTAATCATTCTAACAACCCTCTGGGGTAAGCACTATTATTATCATTCTGACTTTATAGATGTGGATAGAGAGGTTAAGTAACAGGAAACCACACAACCACAAAGTAGCAGGGTGGAGAGTTGAACCCAGATCACCTGGCCCCTGGCGCTTACCAAAGAAGCTCTCTGACTTCGAAATGGCAGAACACAATTACCCTGCAAGCTGACCTCTGGCAGCAGCATGGCTGTCAGGTTGATGGCATTTCTGGATAATGTAATTTGGCCCGGTCTTTTCATCCATGAGGAGTGAAGTATTCTTATGTGGGGAGACACTACACAAAGTGAGACCCAGGACACAAGGAAGCAGGGAAAGAAGAACCAAAAAGGACTGTCATTCTCTGCGTTGGCACTGCCTAAGAATAGTAATAATGGTCAATATGAGCCAATAAAATCCCCAACTTTGACTTTCTCCTAAAGAATGTGGGTGTTTGTGTGAGCTTATTTTCAAAAGAAGCAGCAAAAATACCATCATATTTCATTTATTCATTAGTGTCATTAAGGACAATACTTCCAGAAGGAAGAATAAAGCCAAATAGCTTCCTAATCCAGGTGTGAAACTCTTAGATTGAAGAGGTTGAGAAGAAAAAGACCAACTGGGGATAAACCTTTATTAAATAAGTAACTGTGGCTTTGAGAACTGTCCCTTGCAGCATTTTCTGAGTAGCCAAGCATGCTGACAAGGCCCCTCTGGTCTGTCACCTAGCCTGTAACCACCATACATACCCCTAAAGAACACTGAGAAGAAAGAGGGATTATCCAGCAAACTTGATGAATTAACTGCACAATCTGAATATCAAGTACTAAAGAAAGAAAAGTTTAGAAAACAAGACAAGGTCCCTGAGAAGTGAAACAGATCTGAATGGGAGGGCCTAGCTGATGCTGCTCTTCATTCTCGGATTCCCCCCAAATCTCCGTACATCCGCCTTCACCACAGGTCAACATGGAACAATACAGGCAAGGCAATACAAAGGCAGAAAATATGCAAAATAAAATGCACAATAAGGATGTCTTCCCAGGAAAAATACACCAGGAATTCCCAGCATAGTTCCAAGCAACAAAACCAAATACAAACAATAACAAACCCCTCAGATGCACATAAACAACCCATCTGAGCCCGTGTGGCCCCACTTCACAATGCACGCAGGCATCCTGGTGAGGGAAATGAGCCGCCCCCACCTCCCCGCCCCCCGCCTAAACCCTAAGAAGCCTGCCAGCCTCCGACCAAGTCTAGTGGCCTCGAGAGTAAAGTTTGCCAAACTCTTACCCAGGTCCTGAGATCTTGAGATTCACAGCACAACCTTTTTGTCCCTGGTCCTCACCCAACACCAACCAAGATCCAAAATCTGTTCTCAACAGCGCAGTTAGTCTCCAAGCAGCATCCCAGAAGAAAGCGATACTTGCGAGTCTTGTAGGCGCAGAGGTGGAGGCGAGGGGAAGGAGGCAGGTCTCAAAGCCTTTCCAGACTCGTGGGGAAAGTACTTGTGGCAAACTTGAACAAGGTTTTCCCTGTCTGGCCAGAGATGCTGGAGGAGGAACGGAGTAACCCGAGCCGGGGATGCGAGCAGTTGCCGCTGCCGCAGCTGCTGCCGCCGGGACAGTGGCCGCTGGCGGGGCTGGGGGCGGGGAGGAGGTCCCTTGTCGCCGCTCTCAGCCCCCTGCCCTCAGGATCCTTCCGACCCGACTCCTGCACCCTGATCGCCCGTCACCTCTGCTAAAGCGGCTTCCACCGCCTGGGGGTGACCCCGCCGATGGCCCCGTCTCAAAGTTGCCAAACCTTGAGGTCACCACCGAGGCTGGACGAAGTGGTGGCGGAGTGCGGTGCGCGTCTGCGTCGTGACCCACGTTCGGTGTGTACCCCTCGTCAAAGTCCCCGAGAAGAGTTCTAGACCCCCTACAAGGATTTGGGGACGGGGCTAGAGCCCGAGTGGCCAAGTGTAGCGGACGTTGCGTCCCCAGTGTGGTCAGGAGAGGGAGCGCAAACGCGGGACTGAGACGCGACGGGTGGCCCAGTCCTGCCACTGGGTGCGTAGCAGCGGTAAAGTGATTGGGAAGGTGGGGCGGGGAGGTGGGGATTCGAGGTGGAGGCGAGAGGGCCTGCGTTACCGAGGCAGGGCGGGGAGCGAACTCCAGGGGCGCAGAGAAAATCCCCCTGGCCCCCTTCGAGGACTAGCGCGGTGATTTCTTGGGGAATGGCTCCCTCTGCCGGCTCGTCGAGGAGGCCCCGCAGGACCCAAAGATCCAACGTTCACACCACGAAAAGGTTTTACACCCATTAATGGGTTGGACAGAACGGGATTTCTGGAATCTGCTTCTAGAACTCAGACTGTCCACCTTCCTCTTCCAGACTAAAGAATTTCCCAGAGGCCCGATGTCCCAGAAAAATACCCAACCTCTCTAATTGCTAGGAAGTTCTTTCTTATATTGATTCCACCTACCCCCTTACCCCCAAACGGGCTGGGATTTAGCTTAGTTGGTAGAGTGCCACTCTGCAGTCTCTGAGGTCCCGAGTTCAATTCCCAGCACCACAAAATGGGAGAAGGACGTGGCAATCCACTCCCAAGGCAATCCCAAAACAGCCATTGAAAACTCTATGAGGGTCGCTATGAGTTGGACAGGACTCAATGGCATCTAACAACAACAACCCCCAAACAAGTGGGAAGGGGTTTAGTTCAGCTGGTAGAGTGTTGCTCTGTGCTTTCTGAGGCCCTCGGTTCTATCTCCAGCCCTACAAAAATGGGAGAAGGACCCGGCAGCCCATTCCCAAAACAATCCTGAAGCAATTCAGCCATTGAAAACCCTGCGAAAAGCAGAGAAGCACTGACATCATGCCTGGCATGGCACAGTGTCCAGGAACATTTCCTTCTGTTGTACATAGGGTCCTGAGCCAGGCCTGACTCGACGGCACCTAACAACAACAACCCCCAAACAAAAACAAAAACACATTATGCCCCACACTCACACCAGATACTCCTCTCTTAGTAGGCTTTTCTTCCTGACATTAATATTAATGAACTCTTTTCAGAGAAATCTCAAGTGCATATGCGTCCCTCGTTAATTACAGCTCCCAGCAAATAATCCGGACTCCAGATTATATTTGAATGAATGCATAACTGGGATGAATGGACACATTCATTGTTTAAGCAAAAATGAATATGTTGGAAGCCCCTCACCATCTTCCTTGCTCTCCCCTGGAAAGACGAAGGGTAGGACCGATTTATTTGCTATCTGGCTGGTTGGTTTGTTGGTTGGTATACTAGTCTTACCCAGTTTCTGGTAACAGTACCTATGTTTACCTGTGGAAGATCACCCCAGGCACAAGTAGTACAGTCTGGGTGGACAAGTCAGTCAGGATAGCCCAACTTGGCTCTGCTCTGAAGTGAGGACCTGACCTCAGTAGTCCCCTCAGACCCTCCCTTGCCAGGAATCTGAACTTTAACAGAGCTTCACAAGGACAAGTAAACCTAGAGCTGCAATCAGCTCCATATGGCTGGTTTCTAAGGATGTTGGTCATAAATTCATACCACTTATTCTCCTAAACTATCTTGCATTATAATAGGTTGGGATTTAGCTCAGTTGGTAGAGTGCCACTCTGCAGTCTCTGAGGTCCTGAGTTCAATTCCCAGCACCACAAAAAGGGAGAAGGACGTGGCAATCCACTCCCAAGGCAATCCCGAAACAGCCATTGAAAACCCTATGAGGATCGCTGTGAGTCAGATACCAACTTGACGGCACCTAACAACAACAACAAATCTTGCATTATGAAATTTGTTGCTCCGCTTTCCTCTGAATGCTTTAGTCAGCTTGAATATACATTCAATAGATTAAGTTGGATGAGTTTTGAAACAATGCACATACCTATGTAACCACTACTGCAATGGAGATAATGAATAATTCCATCACCCCCGAAGGTTCTGTTTGAAGTCAGCCTCCTACCTCACCTACATTTGGTCCACTGAATTATTTTCTGTAACTAGAGATTGTATTTGTCTTTTCTAGAATTTTGTATGTAAGGGATCATATAGTGCATACAAGTTTTGGACTTCCTTCACTCATTATATTTTGAAATTTGTCATGCTGTTGTTGTCTATATCCAAAGTTTGTTCCTTTTTATTGCTGAATAGTATTCCACTGTGTGGATATACTAGATATGGCCCATAAGCCAAAGGTTGATGGACATTGGAGTTGCTTCCAATATGTGATCATTGTGAATAAAATTGCTAGGAACATTCTTGGGCAAGTCCTTTTATGGACATTTGTTCCTGTTTCTCTTATTTCCTAAAAGTAAAATCACTGGTTCCTATAGAAGTCTGTGTTTGACTATATAATAAAGACTATTGAACTGTTTTCCAAAATGATTGCATCATTTTACATTCTCACCAGTAATGTATGAGAGCTGCTCTATGTTCTCATCAACACTTGGTATATGCTATATTTTTATTTTAGTCATTCTATTGAGTATATAGACTGAAGCCATCTCACTGTGGCATCCTATCCCATCAGATCTGAGAAGCTAAGCTGGGTTGGGCATGGTTAGTACTTGGATGGGAGACCACCTGGGAGCACCAGGTGTTGTAGTCTTAGGAGAAGGACCCAGCAACACACTCCCAAAAAACAATCAGCCATTGAAAACCCTATGAATAGCAGAGAAGCACTAAAAATAGTGTTTCACCTGTTGTACACAAGGTCGCTATGAGTCGGACACCAACTCGATGGCACCTAACAAAAACAATATTGTGTATACAGCAGTATCTCATTGTAGTTTTATTTTGCATTTCTTTAATGACTAATTATGATGACTATCAATGATGTTAATTACCATTTCATGTGCTTTTGTGCCAAAGTTCTTCGGTAAAGTGTCCAAATTTTTGCTTAATTTTTAATCGGATCATTTGTATACTTGTTATTGGACTGTAGGAGTGCTTACAATACTCTGAATACCAAGCTAACCTTTGTCAGATGCATTTAACAAATACACAAATTGGTTTCTTGCTTTTCAATTTCTTAATGTTATATTTCAAAGAACAGGGTTTTTTTATTTTGATGAAGTCTAATTTATCAATTTTTTTCTTTTGTGATTATGCTGTTATCTAATTAATCTTTTCTTACACCAAGGTCATGAAGATTTTGTCTTATAGCTTCTTACAGAATTTTATAGTTTTAGTTATTGTATTTAGGTCTATGATCCATTTAGAGTTAATTTTTGTACGTGGTGTAAGGTAAGGGCTGAGGTTCATTATTATTTACATGGATATCACATTGTTTGAGCACTATTTATTATTGTTGTTGTTTTTGTTGTTGTTGTTGTTGTTGTTGTTAGATGCTGTTGAGTGGGGTCCAACTCATAGTGCCCCTCTTAGGGTTTTCAATGGCTGATTGTTTCAGAATTGCTTTGGAGTGGATTGCCTCATCCTTCCTCCATTTCTGTGGTGCTAGGGATCAAACCCTAGTCCTCAGAGACTGAGGAGCAGCACTCTACCAACTGAGCTAAATTCCAGCCTGATATTTATTGATAGGATTATATTTTTCTTTCTTAATGACTTCAGCACCTTTATTGAAAACCAATTGCCCAAATGTGAGTAGGAATATTTCTGGACTCACTATTCCTTTCATTTCTATTCTGTGTCAATACCTCAATGTCATAATTATTGTAACTTTAACATAAAGCTCTAACTTAGGTAAATAAGTCTTCCAATTTTTTTTCCCCAGATTTGTTTAGCTCTTCTACTTTTTTGTTTTGTTTTGGTTTCTATCTTTTATATAAATTTCAGAATTAGCTTGTCAGTGTTTAAAAAACTCACTTTTGGAATTGAAAGTGTTTTGAGTCCGTTGAATAATTTCTTTTCCTTCTGTTAATTGGCACATTCTTCTTTTTTCCTTCAATCAGTTTAAGAATTGGCATGTGAACAATATTGAATGCTCCAATCTATGAAAATGTAATATCTCTCCATTAATTTATATCTTCTTTAATTTCTCTCACTAATACTGTATAATTTTCAGCATGGAAAATTTGCATATATTTTGAAAAATTTATCCCCAATTATTTTCTATTTTTGATGCTATTGTAAATGAGATTATTTTTAAATTTTAGTTTCTATTTTTTCATTGCTAGTATAGAGGAATACAATGGAATTTGTATGGTAGCCTCATACTTTGCATACTTTGCTACTTGGCCAAATTAACTTACTAGTTCTAATAACTTTTGCTTTTGCCTTTTTTTTTTTAAGATTC
>VMDO01030324.1:0-20000 GCA_007922755.1 Pedetes capensis | reverse complement strand
TCTGGTGATTTTCTGGCAATCTTGGACATTCTTGGCTTAAAGATTCATCTCTATAATCCTCTGTTGTCACAGGATATTTCCCCTGTGAGTCTTCACATTATCTTCTCTTTGTATGTGTCTTTCTCAGTGTCCAAATTTCCCTTTTATAAGAATACTAGTCATGTTGAATGAAGGTTCACTCTAATGACCTCATTTTAATTTGATTACTTCTATAAAGACCTTCTTTCCAGGTAGTATTAAGACTTCAGCATCTTCTCTGGAGGATCATAGTTCAGCCCATAATAGGAGAGCCTCTCTCTCTCTCTCTCTCTCTCTTTCTTTCTTTCTTTCTTCCTTTCTCTTTCCTTTCTTTCTCTCCCCCCTCCCCATTTCCTTTCATTAGCCTTCTTTGGATTAGTTCATCATAAAGTTTTCCCTAGAATTAGACAAATACGGTCATTACAGTTCTGGGCTTACTGTTATCATCTTAGCATCTTATCTTTTCTAACAGCTTCAGGAGAAGACCCTGATGGCTCAGGTTGGGTCAAGGATCTTCTATGGAGCTGGGGCTGGGACAGGTCCCACTGTAACCATGTAGACTGAGTTGGGCAAAGGTAGTTGCCCAGAATGAAGCCTCACGTCTGCTTCCTGGAGGAGGGTTGCTGGGCAGGCGAGAGAAAAAGACAAAGTGGGGTGGATCTATTTGGGGAAGATGGCCAGAGAGCGAGAGAAGACCAATGGAAAGGAGAATAAGAAGCATGTCTGAGCTCCACGTAAGGAAAATTCTTCCTAGGTGCAGAGCAGTCAACATTGGAAGAGGGTTTGGCCTCCTATCCTGGAAGCGAGCAAAAGTGACAGTGAGAAGTCATAAAGGCAGTTCACCCAGCGGGGGTTGTTGTTGTTAGGTGCCATGGAGTAGTGTTCCACTCATAGTGACCCTCACAGGGTTTGCAATGGCTGATTGTTTTCAGAATTGCTTTAGGAGTGGATCACCATGTCCTTCTCCCATTTTTGCAGTGCTGGGGATGGAACCCAGGTCCTCAGAGAGGGTAGAGTGCTGCTAAACCCCAGCCCACAGTGGAGGTGGGGGTGGGACTAAATCAGCAACTTTCAAAACATTTATTACTGTGATGCTCAGAAATAGATTTATAATGTGAACCAACACACACACACACACACGTGCATGCACACACACGCACACACACATACACCCTGAAACAAAAGTTTTGCAAAGTAATTTTCCTTTATTGAAAGCGATGCACTCTGACATAGTCCCTTCTCTTCTATTTCATTTTAAAAATCACTCTCAGCTCAGTAAATTGATTCCCCAGCCTGAAGTTTGGAACCTGGACAGGATGACCTCTGAGGTCCCTGCAGCTCAATGATTCCAGGGTTCTATGACAGGTACCATTGGGCCAAGAAGGAGGAAAGTGCTTCAGAATCACCAAGCATCACCTGTGTGATCAGATGTGGTGCTGGACTGGAGTGCTACTCTCTGGACCCTAAATTCGTGCTCCTTTCACACAACCTGCAGCCCAGCTTCCCATGCCCCTTCTGCGCTCTCTTCTTCTCCATCTTCAAAGACTGCATTGGCAGCCAAGAAAATGGAATATTTGTGACCACATCAGTCCTTTGCCAAACACCCTCAGGGGCTCCCCATTGTCCATAGGGTAAAGTGTGATGTGTTCATTTGCTGACCTACCTTTCCAGGAGTCTCTCCCAGTGTCCTCCAAAGCTCTCTCTTCTCCAAGCTGTCCTCTACCCCATACTCAAACCCAAACATTTGATCCTCTTCTTCCCTTAACTTGAGTAGCCTCCCTCCATTTCCTATTCTACTCTTCCAGGAAGCCGGCCTGGTCCATTCCCTAGCTGGCCAAGACCTCCCATTCCATTGAGTCCTCTCAGCTTTGTATTGCTTCCGTTCCTTCTGGATCATAAAACCATTGACAAAGAGGGTTGTGTTGTTCACTTGTGAGTTTCCCATGAAACCTAGCATGGTGTGTTCAGAGAAGATGCATCCAGGGTAAATGCTGGAAGAAAGGACAAATGGACGGATGGATAGATTTCACAACACTGAATCAAACTCATTCCCTCTTCCCTCTCTTCCTTCCTCCCTTCCTTCCTTCCTTCCTTCCTTCCTTCCTCTCTTCCTCCCTCCCTCCCTTCCTCCCTCCCTTCCTCCCTCCCTCCCTTCCTCCACATGTATCTATTGAGGGCCTATTTTGTACCAGACACTATTCTAGGCACTGGGGACACCCCACTGAACAAAACAGACAGCCATTCCTGCCCTCATGGAGCTTACACACTAGTTGGGAGGAGAAAATGGAGAAGACGCAGTATGTGGTGCATTAGGTGGTAATAGGGCTAGGAAGAAAAATCCCACAGGGAAGGGGTTCAGAAGTGCTGCAGCTACTGTGACTATAGATAGTATAGCGGGGGAAGACCACCCTGAGAAGGCAATATTTGAGTAAAAACATGAAGAACGTGAGCAGCAGGCCCTGCAGGCTAGGGAGAAGGACCTGGTAACCCACTCCTGAAACAATCTGCCATTGAAAACCCTAGGAATAGCAGAGAAGCTCTGACAATATTTCCAGGCATGTCACAGTGTCCAGGAGTGTTTCATTCTATTGTACATAGTGTCGCTATGACATGTTACATGTTGCCTATGAGTTGAACCCGACTAGAGGCACCAACAATGACGACAACAACAACAACAGCGACAACAATTTCTCCTAAATAAAAACATTATGGTGTGTCCTCATCCACCTTATTCACTGGATCAGGCACTGTGTGACTTCTGGCTCTTCCCTAAAGTCAAAACAACCATGAAAGGTAAACGTTCTGAATCGATTCAGGACATTGAGGCAGCCACAACAGCACAGCTAAAGATGTTCACGAAGAAGACTTCTAGAAATGCTTCAGAAAGTGGCCAGAATGATGAGGAAACTGTGTGTGAAGCCAGGGGGAATATTTTGATGGGGATTCATGGCAATATGACTTTTACTGTACAAATTCTCTTAAATTTAGACACGCACAGTATCTTTTGATAATATCTTGTGGGTGTGTGAGCATGTGTGCCACTTCTACCCTGGAAAAGTTTGTCGTGTTCCCTTCACTTCATTCTCAGTCTCCTCAAACTTTCCAAAGATATTAGTAGCCTGCAACCTGAAGAGCAGAGGGGTGGTGACAAAATGAATTCTGACAGACATAATTGCATGACTCCTTTGTAGCTCAGTCCTAAACATGGCTGCACGCTGTCAGTTTTTATTTTATTCAAAGCCTGGAGTTGAATGTTCCCCTGTAGGTCAGGGAGTGGCGGGAGGTGATGGGAAGGGAATGGTGCTGGGGGTCAAAGGCAACATATAATCCCCTGCCACGGGAGCCTTCTGGGAACTGGGCTGCAGTGCCAGGGCCCAGGGTTTCCTTTGGGCTGGGGACCCAGACAGTCTCTGGGATGCACAGACAGACATGTGAAGGGCTTTGGGGACCACCACATTGGCACTGCCTGCCAGGCTGGGAATCACAACCTTAATGAACATTGAGTTTCTTGATGAAGCAGGCACAGGCTTTCCACCCCTGGGTAAGAAGAGGTACCACTGGCAGGAGGGGTCACAGTGACCTTGCAGAATTGCACTGCAGTTGGTTTTCCTCAGGGTTCCCTGTCATCATAGCTGACAGGGGCCTTGGGGCCACTACCATCCATGCGTACTCTTATGTCCAAAATCTGTCTCTCTAAATGTCCTAGCTGCCGTTCATTGGACTACACACCAACACCCAGGCAGGCATTTTTTGTTGTTGTTGTTGTTGTTGTTGTTGTTTTTGGATCAGGAGCTATAGTGTTCCTAGGATGTTGGATGTAGATGGCCCCATTGATGGACAATGTGGCCAAACCTTTGCCTGTCCTTGCCTTTCTGCCTGGAGTGACTTTCTTCAATGTCCTGATTTTCACTCTGTGACATCCAAGTTATTCATCAGCACTCACTCTGGCCCTCAGAATCCTTCTCAACCCAGGCTGTAAGTAACTGCCATTGGCAAAAGAGATAGGACATATTTACCATCCCAGGTCCAGAATAGGAAACCAAAACTGAACCAGCACAAGTGTTTTCATGATGTTGGAGTTTAGCATACGTGCCACCTATGCTATAGGTACTAGAAATTATCTTGGCCTTTGTCATGATAACTCTTCATAATATTTGGGTGCAATGTTCTAACTGTTGTTGGTGTTAGGCGCTGTCGAGTCGGTATCCAACTCATAGCGACCCTATGTACAACAGGTGAAGCACTATTGTCATGCTTCTCTGCTATTGATAGGGTTTTCAATGGCTAATTTTTTGGGGGAGTGGGTTGCTGGGTCATTCTCCCAAACCTATAGCACCTGGTGTTCCCAGGTAGTCTCCCATCCAAGTACTAACCGGGTCCGACTCCGCTTAGCTTCTGAGATCTGACAGGATTGGATGCCACAGTGGTACGACTGCAGGCACAAGTTCTAACTAGAATATCATAAATGTAAAGGACTGGAGGAGATCCCATCTTCTTGGAGACCATATTGAACTGCTCCTCAGCTGCCTAACACCATGAGAAAATGCATGTAGATATATACCTGAACTCCCCACATTAAATGCTTAGATGTGTGGGTAATTATGCCCCATCAATCACCTCAGTGGGCACATCAGTCAAATCAGCAAAATGGTCCAAATCATCACTCAGGCAATCTCCATGGAGACTGGCTATCCAGAGCTAACTGGGGCTTCTTCTTGTTTCTTTATCTGTGGTGCCCCACTGGGCCATCATTGCATGGAATAGCATCTCGAAGAACCAGGCATGGGTTGCAGAAGGTGTTTACTTCAATAGCGGGCATCAGAGACAGCGGCCTGGAAAGTGAGATTAGTCATGCTGGGAAGGCAGAAAGTCAACATGTATCCATCAGTTACCGTTGTCCGCCTCAGTGTCCTCACTCATAAAATGAGGGAGTTGAACCCACTCTACTCCAGAGCATTCTGGAGACCTTGTTTTTGACTCCATTAGCTTTGATGAGCCCTGTGAGTAGGCTACGCATGTTGAAGATCAAACATATGGTTCAAATAGTGTTCCCAGGGTGCTGGGTGTGCATGTTTCCATGGTGGACAGTGTGACCAAATCTTTGCCTGTCCTTGCCTCTCTCCTGATTTTCACTCTGTGAAGTCCAAGTCACTCATAAGCATTTTATATCATTTCCACAGGAATGTGCACTCTGAGGTGAGATGAATAGTCACATACCATGAAGGCAACCCAACCCAAACTAGTTAGCACCTGCTCAGTGCAGGAGATTTAGGTGCCACTTTCTGCCTCCAAGGATATCACATACTAGTGAGGGATGGGACCAAAGTGCATGTTGTTGTTGTTAGGTGCCATCGAGTCACTGTCTGACTTCACAGTGACCCTACGTACAACAAACAAAACACTATTGCTGTGCTTCTCTGCTATTTATAGGGTTTTCAATGGCTGGCTGATTTTTGGGAGTGGGTTGCCAGGTCCTTCTCTCAAGCCTACAGCACCTGGTGTTCCCAGGTGATCTCCCATCCAAGTACTAACCAGGCCCGACCCTGCTTAGCTTCCAAGATCTGATGGGATCGGGTGCCACAGTGGTACAGCTGCAGGCAGGATGTGTATTACAGGACATGAAATAGAATGACCAAAGAGAGGTGCAGAGGTTATCCCCTGGGAGTAGGCAGAGAGTAAGCCTGCTTCTGGTGAGGCTGTGTGTAAATGGGGGAAAGCTTTGAGCAAAGCCCTGCAGCTGGCTAGGATTTAGAAATGGAAAGGATAGGCCATCCTTTTGTCCTTTTCTCAAGGCCTACAACATCAGAGGTACATTATTATGACAAGGGTCAGATTAACTTCTGGTACCTATGGCATAGTTGGCTTGTAAGCTAAACACACATATCACTAAAGCATTCATGCAGGTTAAACTTTTGTTGCTTCTTCTAGATCAGGGGCTGGGGTTTAGCTCAGTTGGTAGAGTGCTTGTTCTGCATGCTCAGAGGCCCTGGGTTCAATCACTGGTACTGCAAAAATGGGAGGAAATACCTGGCAACCCACTTCTGAAACAATCCCTAAACAATCAGCTATTGGAAACCCTATGAATAGCAAAGAAGCACTGACATAGAGCCGGGCATGGCACAGTGTTGAGTAGTGTTTCATTCTGTGGTATGTAGGGCCTCTACGAGTTGGTCCTGTCTTGATGGCACCTAACAACAACAACAACATCTAGATCAAAGGTGATAAGTATGTCTGACTTAGTATGACTAACCAATAGGTGAGTCCCTGTTTGCACATCTGTTTTCCTCCTTTGGGGCCCTAAAGGCCTCCATATGTTGTTTTCAAAAATTAGTATTGGAGTAGAGTGCCAAAGACAAGCTCAGTCCAACATTTTGTCACAGCTCCATTCTGAGATGCTGAGACCTGGTCAGGAATCATTTCGAGGCGAGATGTAGAAACCCACTGGGAGCTCAGGTTTGAAAAGATAGGAGTTATGAAGACACAGGAACTCTCATAAAAAGCACAGGTGGGCCTCTCAGGCCCTGGCAAGCACTCAGGTGTCTCCATTTTCCACTTTGCCACGCTCTACCACAGAGTGCTTGGTATCTCATTTGCTTCTCTTTGAGCTTTTGCTTCATTCCGTTTGCTCAACTGTTTGCTCATTGCCAATGAAGTTCTCCACAGAAGGGTGGTTTCAGCCCTCAAGCATGCAAAGCCTTCTGCTCCAATCCCTATGGCTAAGTGCCTGGTGTCTATGTGTCCAGATTCCATATCTCATGGGAGCCACTCTGATGGGGTCAGCTTACGTGAGACGTCCACCGCTGGCCCAGTCAGCAGGGAACAGGGGAGGGCTCTGGCCCTTGTACACTGTAGGGCTCATCCCTTCAAAGCAAAGGTAGAGAGGAAATGATGGGCTTCTCCTGCAGGAAAAGTACCCATCTTCTGGGCTGTCACATGCGGTGCAGTCCCTACATCTACATTTTAAGGACTTGAATTCCCCAGGGACATGGCATATGAGCCTAGGCCTGCTCCTGCCGATGTCAGTGCAGTGAAAAGTCACATACCATGAGGAACTTAACAAGGATGCCAGCTGTTGTCTTTGTTTAATGGGGTCTACCTGGTTCCATTTTTTTTCTAGAGCCAAACAGGTAATTTTAAAACAATGTGTTAGCCTATGCCAGAAGTAACGACAGACTGCTCTATGCCTTCCTTCTGCCCTGCCAGGCCAAGCCTGTAGTCATCCTCATCAGTGTTCCCAGGTGCCTGGGCTTAAGATACTGGTCTCTAAGTATTGACAGGCTCAACTGAGACACAGTGAGCATCTGGACCTCAGCGTGCACATTCCCATGGAAAGGGCATCAGATGGTCCTTCAGTTCCCAGGGCAGCCCACAAAGGTATGCAATAAATCTTTTGCAGCCTCTAATTGCCATTTAATGAAAGCTTCTCTACATTCATGTGATGAGAAGACAATCCCAAGGCAAAACCTTTCTAAGAGTAAAAAGGGAACTCTTAGTAATCCTCAGGAAGTAAGACTCAGGAAAGTAAGGACTGCATTCAAAATTATATGCTATTCAAGGGCTGAATTGCGGCTGAACTAACAATGTAGCTATAATATCAGTGAGGAAACAAGATTCCAGGTCTACAGAGCTCCAGAAGATATAGACTGTTGCTCATCTTGAACATTGACCATTAAGAAAAAGGAGATTGAATTGGATGAAAGAGGATACTCAGGTACCTGTAGGAAGTTCCAGAAAGCTTCAAAATACCTTTAAAGGGACTTCGGGTTATCATACAAAACTCTTCTTGAAGAAATGTCATAATTAGACCCATTAAGTTGTATATTAAAAATTACTAATATAAATAAGCCTGCAGACATACCACTGTGGTGTCCGATCCCATCAGATCTCGAAAGCTAAGCAGGGTCAGGCCTGGTTAGTAATTGGATGGGAGACCAGCTGGGAACACCAGGTGCTGTAGGCTTGGGAGAAGGACCTGGCAACCCACTCCCCTGCAAACAAAACAAAACAAAACAAAACAACAAACAAACAAAAAAACCAAAAAAACAAAAAACAAAACAAAAAAAACCCAACAGACATTGAAAACCCTATGAGTAGCAGAGAAGCACTAATAATCCTGTTTCTCCTGTTGTATGTAGGGTCATTATGAGTTGGACACCAATTCAATGGCACCTAACAACAACAACATAATAATAAATAAATAAATGAATAAGAAAAAACTCTTCTCTCACATATTACATATATATCATATCATATATTTACACACACACACACACACGCACACACACACACACACACACACACATATATGGGCTAGGGTTTAGCCCAGTTGGTAGAGTGCTGTTCTGCATTCTCTGAGGACCTGGATTTGATCCCCAGCACCACACAAATGAGAGAAGGATATGGCAATCCACTCTCAAAGCAATCCCAAAGACAATCAGCCATTGAAAACTCTATGAGAGTTGCTGTGAGTTGGACCTGACTAGATGGCACCTAACAACACAACAACAACATATGCATATATATGTATTGAACATATAGAGATAAAGAAATAACTGGTTCCTTGTTTTTCCATTTTAGAAGCTTGGAGTTGTGTCTCTCTTATTTAGTGGAATGTGGAGCAGTGCCATCCAATAGAGCATTTTTCAATGACAAAAATGTTCCTTAGTGTACTGTCAAACCCAGTCACTATATGTTGCTATTGAGTACTTGAAATGTGGGTAGCACAACAAATGAATGGAATTCTTAATTTTGTTTAATTTTAACGAGTGTACCTAATAGTGTGGGATTTAAA
This sequence comes from Pedetes capensis, assembly GCA_007922755.1. NCBI lineage: Eukaryota > Metazoa > Chordata > Mammalia > Rodentia > Pedetidae > Pedetes > Pedetes capensis. Next base: position 11,191 of record VMDO01030324.1, on the reverse strand, counting down.
TTCAGATATAAAGAGCCACTTGTGGCTAGTGGCTATCATGTTGGGCAGTGCAGCACAGCACTATTAAGTTTACCAGCTGAAACAGACTTGGGGCACTGCAGTGAAACACCACAGGCCAGGATGTGAGGAAGAAATTTAATTAAGGGTAACTGGACCTAAGATAGAGAAGATGTGTGTTTATGTGTAAGAAGGCATCTCCAATAACAAACTGAGTTGTGAACAAGTTGAGGCAAAGAAAATAGGTGCTTGATACATTCAATATTCTGTGGTATTAAATAAAGAAGGAGGCGGTGAAGATACAATGGTCTGACAATTTCAGGCCTGGCCACCAGAGGTCCCCATCGACTCAGTGCAGCTTGGTTTCTCAGTTGGTAGAGTGCTGCGCTGCAGTCTCTGAGGTCCCAAGTTCAATTCCCAGCACCACAAAAGTGGGAGAAGGACCTGGCAATCCACTCCCAATGCAATCCCAAAACAGTCAGCCATTGAAAACCCTATGAGGGTCGCTATGAGTCAGATACCGACTCGACGGCACCTAACAACAACAACAACAAGACTCCAGGTGTTTGTGGTGGGCAAAGGGAGGATGAAACAGCAAACCAACTGCCTGAGAGTAGGTCCAAGAAGAGGAGGGTAATGCTCAGTGCCCTTAATGCAGTACTAACCACCTCATTAAGTACTTTGCAAATGACATCATTTTCTTTTCCTTTATGTATTTTTTTGCTTGTTTGTTTTTGCAATGTTGGGGATTAAATCCAGGGGTTTGAGCATTGAGCATGCTAGGAAAGTGCTCTACCATTGAGCTATACCTCCATCCCATCACCCCCATTTTATAGATGGGTCAATTGAGGCATGGATAATTTGGATAGATAACTTGGTCAATAGCATGGAGCTGTTAAGCTCAGAGCTGGGAAATGCACTAAATAGTCAGATCTTGGAGCCTGGGTTGACTGTTACACTCTCTTTCTAACATGTGGATCCTGTCCCTATCTGATTCCAGAGCCCTGCCTAGAATGTATAAACATAGGCGGGGCTATGTCTACTCACCCTTAGGTATAAGGCAGTCGGGGTGCTTTATGTGAAATACTGCATTCTTTTAACTTATTTTTTTCCTACAGTCACTTCTTTTCATTCATTTAGTTGTTCAACATCAAACATGAAACCTGCTATGTGCCAAGGCTGGGCATACGAAGCCTCAGAGGAGCCTGCCCTTGGGAAGCTATGACTCAGTGGGGGAAATGGGTGGAGGTACTCCCTACACAGTATGGATGTCATAATGCTTCAGGCCAGAGGAGCAAAGGGATACTGGCAAGCTGAGCTTTCCCAGAGGCTTCTTGGTATAGGGGATATTGGGGCTGAACTAAAAGGGCCAGGTGGCTTTTGAACACGACCACATGTCTCCATGGCTAGTTTCAGTGTCCTGTCTTGGCCTGACAAGTTTATGTCTTACTGAGAGGATACCATTTACAGGAAAGTCAGAACTCAAATCATCCTATATGAGACCCTGAGTGGCCACAGCCTGACATGCTGGTGGGAAGCAGCTTGTCCAGGCTCCTGCCTCTGCCACACACTGACCTCCTTCAGACTCGCAAAATCAGCAAGAAGGGCCCTCTGAGGCTTGGCCTTCCGCACAGGTCTCACCCACACTCCGGGTGCCTGGATTCCTCGGAAGCTGGCTCCTGAGGCCTGTCCAGCAAGGCTTGGAAGCCCAGGTCCCCATAGACCTGCCAGTTAATGAGTTCTGCAAAAACTAGGTCTGTCTGTAATCGAAATGGGAGTACAAGGCTCACGCAGTCCCTGAATTAATTCAGTCCTGTTAGAAAAGGAGCAAGGCAGAGGGTTTCTGCCACTGCCTGCTGGATCCAGGGAGAGGCTCTGTGTGCATTACTTCCATTTGGGGACCCATTGTTTTTCATCACTTCAGCACAATCTGAAAAACACTCTCCAAGTCTATTATTCCTGTCTCCTGCTGCCACACCAAGGCAGTTGTTAACAATGCCCTCTGCCCACTTAGACTCCTTCTCCATTTAAATACAGTCTGATGGGCAAAGAGAGCATTTAATGACTGCTCCAAACTAAAGAGTTCCTATTATTTTATTCCCTTCTTACTCTTGCCCAATTTCCTTCCAGATAGGGACAAGCAGGTATAAAATAATGAAGCTGGAATTACAATTGCAAGAAGACTGATCTGGATGTAATGGAAAGATTGGATGTGGCTGGAAAATTTGCCCAGGTCTCTACAGGTGTGTTCCTGAGATTTCGCAGGCCAGCCTGCCCCCCACCCCAGTCTGGCCTTCCCCCAAATGTTCTGGGAGTGATCAGATCAGAGTATCTGAACCCTTCCCTCTCGTTGGAGTGGACTAAATATCCAGAATGAAGGAAAGGAGAAATTTGGCAAGAGGGGCTTTCAGAATAATAGCCTTCAGGAGGCACAGGCAATGCCAGTCTGAGCCCACCTCGATCCCAAGTGATGAGCCCCTAGTGTGATAGCACATAGCCTTTGTGCCACTCATCCAGGATTCCCTTCTCTCCTTTCTACTTAGAAGCCAACTCTCCCAGGAAGACTTCTTTGATTACCTCAAAATTAGTTACTCCTAGGCGCTCCCTAGGATTTTGTTTATGTCCCCATTAAATGTGTTATTGGCCTGTGGTGCACTTCTGCGTTACAAGCCTGCTCCACTTTTGATGGCTGGTAACTTCCTGTAAAGAAGAGGCTTTGACAACACACACGCTCAAAGATGGCTCCTGTTCCTCCACTTGCTTGCTTTGTGGTTTTGCATAAATTCCTTATGTCTCTGACCCAACAACTCCACCTGCAACACAAGAACAATAAAATTTGCAAGACTATTATAGAGAGTAAATGAGATGCCAGCTCCCATCTCTCCATCTTGCAACTTTAGATCTACCACTATCAGCATGCTGGGGCTCTCGACTCGGGCCAGTATGGGTTTGAATCCTGGATCCACCATTTTCCAGCCATCTGTGGCCCTGTTACATCCTCTCTGTGCCTCAGTTTCTGCATCTGTGAAGTGATGATGATAACCCGTGACCTGTATCTTATACACTTGTTGGGAGGATAATGCCTGTAGAGCGCTTAGTAGAGGCCTGGCACAGATGAAACATTAAAATGGTTAGCTATTGTTACTGCTGCTATTACTACTAACACTGCACATTGGTAGGGGCAGAAATCTCAGCCTACTATGGTACCCAGTGCTCAGTGAGTGTTGAGCATATAAAGAAAAAGAAAATATTTTATGGTAAATTGGGAGGTATGATGTCAGAGCCAAACATGTTGCCCTTTGTCCATTAAGAAAGGCGATTAGGACATGATACTGGGTGATCAGAGCCTGCACCAGAGAATATGAGCCTGGGAAGGTGCCTCTGTGGCTGTCACAGCCCCCCTTAGCCTTCCTGTTCTTTCAGGATCTGCCAGATGCAAGTGAGCTGGAGGTAATAGACACTCACCCACTGATGGCCAGAAGCTTAACCCAGAAGGAAAGAAAATCCATGGCTGCCAGCTCACATGCAGCCGGCAAGCAATTGCTAGAGTGAGTCAAGGTCGATGGCCAGACAGATGGGAAGAACCAAGAGAAGGGCTGGCTTTTGCTGAGGCTTGCTGACTACCAAGCTCTAGCCTCTGGTAGAGCAGCAGAAACATGCAAAGCTGAACCATGTGGGGCCTGTGGAGATCTTGGCATTCCTTTCAGGCTGAGGGCATGGGGCTGCCCTGATCTGTACCCTGGACAGTCACACCCATGTCTATATTGATGACTACGTCTGTAGCTACCTAGGATATGGATATTGACATATCTAACATTTATTAAAGGCTAATTATGTTCTGGTTACATGGGCCAACTTGTATAGCATTCAATCCCATCCACACAAGAACTACGGTTTCCTCACTATAAAATAGGATAGTAATAAGCCCTGTGGGTGCTGGTCAGAGTCAGCTGTGTTATGCTGTGGTAATGAGCACCTCTCAGGTCTCAGTGGCCTACAGTGGCCTTGACCACATTGCATGTCCCTCCTGGATCAGCCAAGGGCATTGGTCCATGCTGTTGTTATTGTCAGCCAGAGGCCCAGGCTGACAGGACAACCATGATGTGGAACACTGCTGGTCACTGTGACAGAGGGAGAGAGGGGGAGCAGCAGGTCGTGTATAGATTCTTAAGGCTTCCTCCTGGGAGCAACAGCTCCACTGACCACACTTCATTGACCAGAGCAAGTCACACAAGCATACCTAGCTCCAAGTGAGCGAGCAAATGTGGCCCTACTGTGTGCCCCAAAGGAGAACTGGAAATGTTAGGAGGGCAGGAAAGATGACTCTATCACCTGCTGCTGTGCTTGGGGGATCCAATGAGTTTGCGTACCCTGCCTGTTAGCAGAGCCTGTGCCCAGTGAGCCCTGCGTGGAGAGTAGCTGGGAACTCCTCCACTGTCACCACTATTTGCTTTAAACCTAAGGCAGCGAAGGATGAGAGGCAAAGTGACTTGTCTGAGGGCACACAGGTGGAGTGGGGACTTGCCAGAGGTTGTGGACTGTGCCACTGGAGCCCCTGAGTGGCGGCCCCCTGCTGAGAGACGAGGCTCCTAAGGTGGCCAAGGGACCCTCCTTGTCCTCAAAGAGCTCCTGGTTTGTCATGGAGCAAGTGCCACATGCAGGATGCCATTGAGTTCTCAAGCAGACAATGGATAGGATGGGGAAGCTGAGGCTTGGAAAGGTGAAGTGATTTATTCAAAACCAGAGGCCAGTTGCAGGTGGAGCCAGGGCTCACATCCTGCCTGATGGCCTTAAAATCCAGGGACTCCCTGGACTGTACCAACACGTGGGCAGGTAGAGAAACCAGGACAGAAATCCGATGGCCAATGGCCTCTTGGACCAATGCAGGGACAGAGTCCTGGCTTTGAGAGGACTCAGGGGTGAATTTGAGAATGACCAAGCCCCACTTTCTGCTCCCCAAGAGAAGCCAGGGGTATGTGTGTGCACGCACGTTTACATGTTTGTGTGTGTGTGTGTGTGTGTGTGTGTTAAGAGAGAGACAGACAGATAGAGAGCCAGCCAGGCAGAGGCAGAGGCCCTTCATGAGCTTGTGAATCATCATGGCCTGGACTTGCTGAGGGAGAAGTTCAGGGGCAGTTTGGTTGACCACTGAGGAAGCAGACCAGGCTTCCAATTGGTGGAATCAAGCAGGCTTCAAGGAGGAGGTGGTGTTGGGCCTGGACTGGACTTTGTAGGTGGGCTGTTAAGTGGAGATGGAGATGTCAGGGATGTCTGGAGCAGGCAGCGGATAGGCTGTGCAGGGGCAGAAGTGAGACCTAGGTCAGTCCCCACTGCTGCAGCTTTATCTCCCATGGTCACACAAACCAATGCTGGCCCACCATCCACAGCATGAACGACACAGAGGGGAATGCTTATCATGACACTCCGGCAGATGGCAGCAAATGTCTGGAGGAAGGGGTGCAGGGCTGGCCAGCTCGGCCCCCAGCTCTGCTCCTTACCCATTTTCCCAGGGCTCTGTGCCCTGCAAGGCTTACCTCTATGGGGCATTGACAGCGTCCCTGCCCTCTGGCTTCCTGTTTAGCTGATGGAGGCACCAGCAGGAGGCAGGAGGGTGGAGAGGGGCTGGGGTACTTAGTCCCAGGCTCCCTTCCTGTTGACTTGGTAGTAGGTGTGTCTTTCTGTCAACATCCCATACGCAGAAGCTGCGGTGGTGGGATTTCATAATTGCATTGTCCTGACGTCCCTTCTGGTCTAGGGATGACATTGGCTGTCCTCTGTTCCTAGGGTGTTTTGCTATCATTCGTTGGGTTTTCTTAGCCATGCCACACCCTAATAAATAATGTCTTCACTAAACTCCTTCCTTTCACCCCTTCTGAGAGAGCCATCTGGCTCCTGCCCAAACCTGACACTCCAGGGCTCTTTCATAACTTATGCAGAGATGCTATTCAGATGAGTGGCAGTTTCAAAAGCCTCCTGACCTTATTCCATAGGCATTTGGTGAGTTATTTTGAGTGGAGGGGGTCAGGGAACAGCCCAGACTCCACCACTCATGGAGTGGCTGAAGCAGGGAGGCAGAGCCAACAGGCCAGGGTCAGCCTGGGGAGGTTCTGTGCTGTTTTTCAACACTTCTGGCACTCATAGGATCTCTGAGAATGTTTGTTGTGCTGAGACCAGTTGAATTCTGTGAGCCAGGGCAGGGAGGCGGGGCTCAAGGTGCGAGCAACAGCAACCAGCAGGGGCTTGTCCTTGCTTCCCCCCCCCCCCACGGTGGGGTTGAGTGCTGCCTCAGTTTCCTCTTGAGAGCGTGCACTCTCCAGGCAAGTCTCAGCCTCTCCCATCTCTGTCTCTGCCAGCACAGCCTGGTGGGAGGAACAAGGAGTAGCTGATGAGGTCATCTGAGCTGGCTTCAGCTGGGTGGAATTGACCTGAAAACCCCCTTTTGGGGGGACCCTGGTTTCCACTGGAAGGCACACCAATCTGTATCAGAGAAGTCTGACTTACAAGGATTTTAGCAAACACCATTTTATTCTTTTTCAAAACGTACAGTGAGCAATCAAGAACATTCCTCCTGAGTCCGGCGCTATTTCCTCTCCAGTTCACTGCCCCTCAAGCCAAATCCCAAGTCTGCTTTAATGAATATAGAAAACTTACTTGTCATTAGTTGGACAAAAGCTAATGGACTGGAGTCCTTGAGGACAGTGGGTCTCTTGAGCAAATTAAACACTCCCCTTGCAATCCTGAAGTCAATGTTAAATTGTTTATCAAACCCTTCCTTCTCAGGTAGCACTAAGGTGAAATTTCCTACCTTCTGGCTATTAGGCCAGAAAATTTTATTGAGCTGGAGACAGGAAGAAGGAAGTAATTTCAAAACTGCTTTGTTTTGAAGAGGAAAAAGGCATATTACTTAGGGTTTGGAGAAAGGTCCATAAATATAGTTCACCTCTGGTGTCACTCTGGCCTTCGCTCATGGCAGACATTACTAATCAATCATATACTTTTTCCTATTAACTCAAAAGGCACTTGCAAACTAGGACTTAGGGAATATGAGTCTCCATGATTTTGGTAGTCAAAAAGGAAGATGGCTTGTGGGGCAGAGGCGTGAACCCCAGGCTGGGCATCAGAAAGCCTGCCCGCAGTGCTGCAGCCTGACTTTCCTCTTTTGAATCTCAAACAGAGGACCTTTCCCTGCCTGCTGCCTGAAGCTGTTCTAGGGGTCTGTTAAGGACCTAGCTAGAGGAGCTTGCCAGAGTTGCAGAGGGTTGTCAGGGTGTCTTAGTTTATTTTCTGTTGCTATAAAACAATACTCGAGACTGGGTAATCTATAGGAAAGAAGTTTATTTAGGCTTGTGGCTCTGGAGCTTGAGAAGTCCAAGAGCGTGATGCTTCATCTGAGGAGGGCATCATGTCATGGTGGGAAGTGAGAGGGCAGTGGAACCTGTGGAGGAGGCAAAACATGGGGAGTGGCCCCACTACCTAACAACCAGCTCTTGGGGCAACAGACCCAGGCTTGTGAGAGCAAGAACTCACTCTCTTGAGAAAGGTATTAATCTTTTCTGCTTAAAGGCCCCACTTGCCAACCCAACCACAATGACAACTAAGTTTCAACATGCGTTTCTGAGGGGACAAACCAGATTCAAACCATAGTCCCTGGCCTTCACCTTTTAGCACATGCAGCAGGGGAGCTCTCCAGGAGTAGAGATCGCTCTTCATGGTTTCCTCCTATGTGCTGCAAAACCATGTGGTGGCCCATGGGATGAGGGAAGTGACTTTGGAGAGTGTCTTGGGTACGTGGCTACTAGAGCAGTGTCTGAGAAGAGGAAAGCTGGAGCAGGGAGGAAAGGAGACAGGAGTCTTGTCCTAAGAGGCAAGAGATTCACTCAATTGTTCATCCATCCATCCATTCATTCACTTATTCATTCATTCACACATATTTTCTGTGTGGCCTGAGCCAGGCTCTAATGATTCACTGTTGGCTAGAGTTGGAGCTGGTGACTCCTTTCTGTTGCCTTGCACAGTCTCGTGGGTGAAAGGGTTCTATCACAGGCCATGGCTTTGGAGGTAGGCCACCATTGACAGGCTGTGTGTCCTTGGGCAAGCCATTTCACTTCTCTACCTTTCATTTTCTTCATCAACAAAGCAGAAGCAATGCCCCTCACAAAGGGAGTAAATGAGGTCACACATGTAAAAATACCTGGCATGGAGAACTCAAGGGATGTCTGCCAACTGTTGGGTATCTGGATCAATAATGCCTCAGCAAATGCTCACAGAAATGAAATTCCGCGCAGATACTCAAAAGAGGAGTTTTCAAAGTGCTGGAAACATTTCAATATTTGCGCATGGAGAAAACAAGTATTATTTGCCCTAAAACTGTGAGGAGTATGCTACAGGCTCAGAAGGAGGCCACTGAAAATTGAATAACTTCATGTACAGATGTTGCATCAATTTCATTCAATTTGTAAGCGCTTGTCTCTGAATTCAGGAGGAACAATGAATTCAGCTTGATCAACCAGCCTGTTCCTGGGTGGTTTGGGGGAAGCCGCCCTCTCTCAGAGGCCCAGGCTCAGCTTTGCCTGAAGTAGAGCCAAGGGACTCAGGCTGGTTTTGTGGAAAGCTGGGGATAGTACATGCTTCATCAACTGCCTTATTTTTTCCCTATACTTCCAAAGTAGATGCCTACAAGGAATAACTTTAAGAAGATGTCTCAGCCTCACATTTTTGGAGCATTTAGAAATGATCAGTGCAAGTGGGCTGTGGCTACTTCAGTGACCGCATCTCAGTATCGTGTAGTAACACCTGAGCAGAATGGGGCCATTCCTACCAGGAAAGGCAAAAAGCAGGTGGAAGGGAATTCCAGGAGGCAGCCACTATCTCTCTTGGCCTTTCCTTCTTCTTCTTCTTCTTTTTTTTTTTTTTTTTTACTTTTTGAGACAGGGTTTCACTAAATTATGCAGACTGCCTCTGGTCTCGAACTTGCGATCCTCTTCCCTCTGCCTCTTGAGTCGCTGGGATTACAGGCGTGCGCCATCATGCCTGGCTCTCTTGGCCTTTCCTTTTGACCTCTGCTTCCTGATACTGACCCTGAGTTGCTCCTGAGCATGCCTGAGGCCATGGAAAAGGACAGAAATAATATCTTTGGACATGGATATCCCGTGGAGAACTCTATGACTGAGTCTCTAATACCCACCTTGCCCTTCCTCTCAGGTTCATACGTATCGGTGCTGAAATCAGCAACCAGAAACTGGAAGAAAGTGGATCCTGAACACAGGCACCCCTTAAAAGGATTTTACCTATTTTGGGGGATCTCTGTCTCATTTCTCTCCCCTTTTCAAAGTTCCACTGAGATTCTTTAGGCTGGGATTTCCCACCGTTAGCTACGTTTCTATGAACTGAACTTTCACGTACAACAAACAGTTGCTTTGGAAGGCGTGAGGAAGTGCAGATGACCTATATTCCCCAGTCCCTGGCCACAGGCTGCTGGGTGGCAGCAGGGAGGTGAGAATGCTGAAATGGGGCTGAGACATGCCAGAATTAGGAGGTGAAGCCACGATGAGAGAGGTGGCCCCTTGGATGGGGCCAACGTTTGTGGTTTTTATTTTTTATTTTTGCATTTGTCCTGCCCTATCTCCTTGATAAAAGGAACATAGGGAAAGGGGAAGGGGGTCTTGTGAGAGAATCCCGTCTGTAGACGTCGTGCTCCTTTGAGAAGCCAAGACGAGCTCGGCCCTGCCACCTGCCCACCCACCCCCTCCGTGATGGAACAAGCTCCGATTGTGTTAAATGTTGACTATTCTCGTGCCACAGCCCCTCAGGGACAGATTCTGGCGAAGATGATAGATAGACCTTGGAGTGGGAAAGCAGATGATGTTTGAAAGCACAGCGCCAGGGGAGAGCCAGACTGGGGCTCAGAGAAAAGAACACATTTTGTTTGTTTTTGTTTGTTTCAGCTGGATCTTGTTCAAGGGAGGTGGACAGGAGGCTGCAAAATACCCCCCTCCCATTTTGTCCACTGTGGAAGCTCAGGTTTTGGGCAGCTGGTGTATCCTATGCTGTAATGTCAGAAGCCTCTACTCTGGATCAGGCCTTGAGGGGTGGCCAGAGACAGAAAGAAATCCGATGTAGTCCCTGATCTGAGCACCTTCATCTGGGGGCTGACAGCATATACAGACCTGGGTGGTGCAGAGTGACTCATGCTGTGGTGGATGGGGGTTGGGGAAGGGAGGGAGGGAACACTGATATGCTTGTGCACATGCACGTGTGTGCCCGCACATGCGTGCAAACACATGTGCATGCGTGACTGGCAAAGACTATGGGATGGATCCGAGATGGAGCAGTTTCTATGTTTGTGCCAAAGAGGTCTAGGTAGTATGAGCTTACCTGTGGTGATCCAAGGAAGGAGTGATAATCAGCAAGGAAGAAGGAACCTGTTTCTGGGGGGTACTGAGTGCAGCTCTTTCTCCTGAAGACACTGGAAGGCATTGGGGAGACACTGAGTGGTTTTAACAAGGAACCCGATGAGACTGGAGTTTTCGGGGAAGGGTCCTTCATGATAGAAGGGAAAGCAACAGGCACCAGGGAATAGAACCGTGTGAGAGGCAATTCCATTCACTTCCTCCCCTGTCCAGGGGCCCAGGGTGCCTTTGTAAAAGCCATGGTTGCCCAGGAGTATTTCCGGGGTCGGGGTTGGGGGGCAGGGAAATACTTCCTGCTAGGCAAAGTGGAGCATGGCCCTTTCACCTTTGGAGCATAGTTACAGGGTCAACAGGCTGGAGAGAAGGGCAAAGAACCAGGGAGCAGGAAGCAGGTAGGCACACTGGAGCACAAGCTTTAAAATCTGATAAACCTGGCTTCCGACCCCAACTCCACAACCTTAAGCATATTATTTAATGTTTTGGAGTCAGTCAGCATAGTCCAGGTTGTATTACAGTTACAAACAACTCTGAAATTTAAGTGGCTTTAAGTGGCAGAAGTTGAAGCAAGAGTGCTGGGCACTTCTTAAGGGTTTGCCAGAGGCTCTACTCATAGGAGTAACTCCAGAACTCAGGTCTGTGGAAGCTTCATTACTGGTTCTGCAATGACCAAAGCAGTGTGGATAGGGCAGAGTGACTCAGTTCCTGGCTCTTAAAGTACCTCACCTAACTTCTACTTGAATTTTATTGGCCCACTTTCTCCACAGGGTGTAGGGAAGTGAGAATCC
>VMDO01030323.1:0-21464 GCA_007922755.1 Pedetes capensis | reverse complement strand
AAAAAAACAGCAGAGAAACACGTCCTAACTTATTTTATGAGGCTATCATTACTGTAATACCAAAACAAGACAAAGATAGTAAGAAAAGTACAGAACAATATCTCTGAAAAACATGAAAACAAAAGTAGACAAAATATTAGCATGCTTCAAAAAGCATCACAAAGTCAAAGAATACTTTTTTGTATTACTTTTATAAATTACAATATATTGATTATACAAAATAACTGAAGAATATTATTTTCCACATCAAAATTCCTTCTTTTCAGTGCAAAAAAGACCTTTCATTAACAAACCTCTTTCAATTTTCCATAATATCTAAGTAAAAAGAATTTATTCTGGTCAGATGTGGTGGGACACACCTGTAATCCCATCTTTCAGAAGGTAGAGGCAGAAGGGTCATGAGTTCAAGGACAGCCTGGACTACAGAGCAAGACTTTTTCTCAAAAAAAAAAAAAAAGAAAAGCAATCATTCTATTAATTACTACTGGAATAACTGGTATCAGTGTTAACAATGTGCAGCAGCAATTTCTTCTCTCCACTCATGAACTCCAGGCACAAGTCCTAAGTAGATTATTCTTTTGGAAAAATACTGAACCTTGACTCTTCCTTCAACATTGTACATAAAAATTTACTTGAAGTGGATCACATATCTAAACACAAAAACTAAAAATGTACCATGTTCAGAAAACATTTGAGAAAACTTTGTGACCTTGAGGTAAGTATTTTTTTTAGAGTATGGTAAGCATCAACTATAAGAGAAAATAAAAGACATTAATAAAATGAAATGAGAAGCTACAGGCTAGGAGAAAATGTTTATAATACATACACAGGATGTATCCAGAATATGTAAAGATTTCTCCACCAAAGAAGGACTATGAATAAACATATCAATAATCAAGGAAATTAAAATTCATACCATAGTCTAATATCTCTACATTTCTATTACAGTGTCTAAAATTTGAAAGATCTACTTACCAAATAGCAAAAAGAATAGTTAGAGCAACTATAACTCTCATACACTGCTGCTAGAGGTATAAAATGGCACAGTCTGGAAAGAAGCTTGTTAGTTTCTTACATAGGTAAATGTAACCATATAAACTAAGCAATTTAACTCCTAGCTGTTTTTATTATACACACATGTCAAATCAGATAGTAGTTTTATTTTTCTAAGTTATATTTTTTTCATCGGTGGTATACAAATATTGGGAAATGAATTTTAGGTTCTTTTTTCTTATATTTTACAAAAAATTATGGAGAGATATTAACCTTAAAATTAAGGTAGAATTTATAAAGCTTCCAGAATGTGGTGCTTTTATAGTGGGTAGGTCTTTGAAAACATCTCAATTTCTCTGTTTCCTAATTTGGTTTTCTGTTAATTTTTTCCACACAATTTTTGAAGTTTCTTGTGAAAATAATAAAATGGGCTTTAAATACTTTTCTTAATTTGCTGTGTATTTATCCATTGCTGCATTTTCACTTCTTGTTTTGTTTTTTAATTGATTTGATATTTCTTAACTTTTTATTAGTAATTTTTAATGTACAACTTAATGTGTCTCATTATTACATTTCTGTGCATGAATTTCATTGTACATTGCTCACATTAACTTCCTTGCCTTCTCATAACCCTCCTCCCCCATGTGTTTTGTGTTTTTGTATTCTCTTGTGTACTTTTGCAAAATTAGGTTGTTGTTGTTAGGTGCCGTCGAGTCGGTATCCGTCTCATAGCGACCCTCATAGGGTTTTTAATGGCTGACTGTTTTGGGATTGCCTTGGGAGTGGATTGCCAGGCCCTTCTCCCATTTTTGCGGTGCTGGGAATTGAACTTGGGTCCTAGAGACTGCAGCGCAGTGCTCTACCAACTGAGCTAAATCCCAGCCCACAAAATTAGGTTAGTGGTAGATTTACTACACAGTTATTTTCATAGAACTATCACTTAAATTTATCATTTTGACAGTTTTCTTCACTTCTGATTTATTAATTTCTGCCATTAGCTTTTCTGAATCTTCTACATGGTTGCTCATTTATTATTTTTCCTACTTCCTTAGCAGAGTATTGAATTCAATTATTTTCATTTGTTTTTATTATATAGTACAAAAATTTTAAGTTGTGAGTTTATCTCAGAGAACACTTTTAGTTGATTCTAACAACAAATTTTTATTGAACTTTTATATATTCTGCAATATAATATTTTGCTACTTCTTTGACCCAAGTATAGTTTTAGGCCTTTCCATTTCTTTTCACTTGAATTCTGCAGTTGTCCAGTTAAACAGTGATAGTGATTGCCACTAATTTAAATTTTGCCCTTTTCTTCTTTGAGCTCTAGCTTATGGCACAAATCCATCCTGTGGAACTAACCAAGACTGGTTCAGAATATGTGGGTCAGGCCTTTTTCATTCCAGAGTAGTCAATACCTTAGAGGAGCATGCACCTGTAAGACTAAATAAATAACTAGACAATGGAGGAGTGTAACTACCTACAAAAATTCAAATGAGAACAAAAGAATACTCTTAGGGATTTAACATAAATTTAACCCAAATATTTTGGACGAAACAGCAAAATGAAATATTCAAGCAATTATATGAGAGAGGGAAATATATGGATGATTAAATGGTTAGGTAACATTTATGTTAGGGCTTTAAAATTATGAAAAATCAAGTTCAGGTTTGGGTGCAGGTTCAATATGTTCAAAACTAGAGGGTTTGGGTTCGGTTTGCAGTTTGGATTTAAATCCTATGTGTGGATAGCAGGGCTTCAAATTGAACCCCAACCGGAACCCTGAACCCATTCTAGCTTGAACATTAAAAAATTTTCTGAACCCGAACTTGAACCCAAACTTGAACCTGAACTCAGTGAAAAATTTGGTTCGGGTTCAGCTTCTAATGTTGCTTTTTTTTGTTGTTTATTTTTACTTTTATTTTTGTATCAATTAAAAAATTTTTAAAAATTGAAAAAAATTTTGTCTTTCTACATAAAGCATAGATACAAAAATTCTTAGCAAAATCCTGGCAAACCGAATTCAGCAACATAGTAAAAAGATTGTTCACCATGACCAAGTGGGATTTATTCCATAGATGCAAGGCTGGCTCAGCCTACGAAAATGGATTAATTCAGCATATTAAGAGACTGGCAAACAAAAGTCACATGGTCATCTCAGTTGATGCTTAAAAGGCCTTTGACAAAGTGTAACACCTTTTCATGATAAAGACCCTGGAGAAGATAGGCATAACAGGAAAATACCTTAGCATCATAAAGGCCATCTATGACAGACCTACAGCCAACATTATATTAAATGGAGAAAAATTGAAACCATTTCCTCTTGGATCTGAAAGAAGACAAGGATGTCCATTCTCTCCTATTTCATTTATCATTGTGATTTAAGTCCTAGCCAGGGCAATCAGAGTAGAGAAAGAAATCAAAGTGATACAGATACGCAAAGAAGAGGTCAAATTAGCCTTCTTTGCAGATGACATGATACTTCATCTACAGGACCCCAAAACAACCTCTAGAAAACTTTTAGACTTAGTTAATTCCTTTAGCAAAATGGCAAGATATAAAATTAACACTCAGAAATCAATAGCCTTCCTTTACACCAACTGTGAGCAGGAAGGGAAGGAAATTACAGATACAATTCCTTTCAGAAATCTAAATACCTTGAAATCAATCTAACCAAAGACCCTGCAGATCTCTACAAGGAAAATTTCAAAACATTAAAGAAAGAAATTACAGAGGATACTAAAAGGTGGAAGGACCTCCCATGCTCATGGATTGGGAGAATCAATATTGTAAAAATGGCTATCCTACAAAAAGCAATCTATAGATTTAGTGCAATCCCCATTAAAATTCCAATGACAGACTTTACAGAAATAGAAAAAGTGACCCAAAAATTCATATGGAAACACAAAAGACCTACGAATAGCCAAAGCACTCATAAGCTGTAAAACTAGTGCAGATGGGATCATAATCCCTGAGTTTAAGCTGTACTTCAGGACTGTGATAGCAAAAACAGCTTGGTACTTGCAAAAAATAGGCCTGAAGACAAGTGGAACAGAATAGAGGACCCAGAGATACATCAACACATTTGTAGCCACCTGATTTTTGGCAAAGGAGTGAAGCAGGTAAATTGGAGAAAGGATAGCCTTTTCAGTAAATGGTGTTGGGAAACTTGGATATCTACTTGCAGAAAAATGAAAACAGGCTCACACCTCTCAATATGCATGAGAGTTAACTCAAAATGGATAAAAGACTTCAACATAAAACCAGAAATTCTAAAACTAATAGAAGAAAAGATAGGCTATATGCTCCGACATTAGGCATAGGAAAGCATTTCCTCAATAGAACTCCAATTGCACAAGAAATTGCAACAAGAGTAGATAAATGGCATTACTTGAAATTAAGAAGCTTCTGTACAGCAAAGGAAATAAGAGAGTCAAGGAAGTCCCCACGGAATGGGAAAAAATCTTTGTATCCTATACGTCAAACAGAGGACTAATTTCCAGAATTTATAAAGAACTCAAGAAAGCAGTTCCCAAGAAAACAACCCTATGCACTAGTGGGCAAAAGAACTGAACAGACAGTTCTCAAACAAGGAAGCTCATAAAGCCATGAAACACATGAAAGAATGCCCACTATCCCTAGCCATTAGGGAAATGCAAATCAAAACAGCTCTGAGATTCCACCTTACTCCAGTAAGAATGGCCAAGATCAATAAAACAAATAACAACAAGTGCTACTGAGGCTGTAGAGAAAAGGGAACCCTTTTATACTGCTGGTGGAGTTGTAAATTGATTCAATCACTCTGGAAATCAGTATGGAGATACCTCAGAAAACTAAAAATAGATCTTCCATATAACCCAGTTATACCACTATTGGGAATACCCCAAAGGGAGATGAGTCATCTTACTGCAGAGACACCTGTATCTCCATGTTCAATGCAGCACCTTTCACAATAGCAAGGATATGGAAAAAACCAAAGTGCCCACCAACAGAAGAATGGATTAAAAAAAATATGGTACATATACACAATGGAATACTACTCAGCAATCAAAAAGATGAAATAATGTTATTTGCAGCAAGATGGATGGAACTGGAGAAAATTAAATGAACAAGCACAAGCCCCAGAAGAGAGATACTACATGTTCTCACTCATATGTGGGAGTTGAATCAAACTTAGGGAAAAAATGCTATACATAAATTGGAACATAATATAAAGCTCATATAAACTTAGTGCAGAAGGGACAATTTAAGGAGTGGAAGGAAGGAGGGAGAGATCTAGCAAAAGGAAGCGATGATGGGAGAAGACGAGGGTGGGGGGTGGCAATTGAGGATTGAGGAAGGAGGGAGAGGTCGACCTCAAAGTAAACAGCCCAACTTTAATAGTTTGGGAGATAATACCAATGATACCAAAGGATGGCAATTATGCAAACGGACCAGATTTCTCATGTAATACTGCTGTGAATGTAAAAACGTAGATCGCTATAGAAAAAAGTTTGGATTTAAATCAAAATTGGGATGCACGTATATAGATAAATATTCCCACAAAAAGACATACAAGTAGAAAGGAGGCCATTGGTGGGGGATGGGAGATGGGGGAGGAGGGGCACAGGAGGGTAAGGGGGAAGTTATGTGAGCAATGTACAATGAAACATATATGGAAATGTCACAATGAAATACATCTTGGACTAAAACCCATTAAGTTGCACATTTAAAATTTCCAATAAAAAAATTGAAAAAAATTTTGTCTTTCTACATAAAGGGACTAAAATTTTAAACCTGAACTTGAACTGAACCTGAACCCTTGAAATTTTAACCTATTGAACCTGCACTGGAACCTGAACCCAATTTTTCAC
Organism: Pedetes capensis; assembly: GCA_007922755.1. Taxonomy (NCBI): domain Eukaryota; kingdom Metazoa; phylum Chordata; class Mammalia; order Rodentia; family Pedetidae; genus Pedetes; species Pedetes capensis. Next base: position 15,618 of record VMDO01030323.1, on the reverse strand, counting down.
AGTTTTGAAGCCCTGGTTTTTATTTTAATAAAAAAATAACAAACCAGGTGTTTTGGGGCGTTGCCCTGCCACTGTACTCGCTCCGGCAGCAAGTGGAAACCAGCCACCAAGACCCACCGTCTGGTGAGGGGGAGCTGAGCATTGGATAACTGCATTGCCTGGAAGGAGGCTTATGCCCATAGCTACTCTGCCAGTCACTGGGGACAGCTTGGAGGTTTATGCCTACGGCAGCTCCTTGCTTCTTTCTTCCCAGTGAAGACGCTGACTCCAGATGCTCAGCTCAAACAGCTCTTTATTGCTTCGTCTGTCCCAGTAGGTGGAATGGACCCCCGCTGCTCCGTGTACCACCCTTATATGCCTTCAGGGGCTAGCCAGGGACCAATCAGAGAGTGCCACTCCATATGGGCCTTGGCCAATCAGGGGAGACATGCAAATTTGGGTTTATAAAATGACCAGTTGGGGTGGTTCCTGAATGATTCGATCAGGAGCCATTTGGTGGTTTGGAAACAGCCAATCAGGTGTCGAGGGGTGTGAGGAAAGGGATTGGACACCAACGCCATCTTTGGAAGCTTGACGCTTGGGGGTTCTCGGATGTAGGGCAAAGGGTACTGCCTGGGAACAACCCTCAGACCTCCAAGTGGGCCTAGATAGGCCCCAGGGCAAAATGCCTTTCTAGGCAGTGCCCTACAAGGTGTGGTGGCACACGCCTATAATCCCTGCAATTTAGGACAGTGAGGCAGGAGGATTGGAGGTTTGAGGCCAGAGGCAGCCTGAATAACTTAGTGACACCCTGTCTCAAGATAAAAAATAAATAAAATGGGGCTGGATTTGCAGCTCAGTGGTGCAGTGCTTCCAGACAATGTGCAACACCCTGGGTTGAACCTCCCAATAACCCCTCCCTGTAAAAAACAAGAAGAACAAGGAAAGTGAAAGGAAATTTCATGTGTGATAATCCAGAACTAACATTCTAGGTAATATCAACATGAAGGCAACTGAGGAGGGAGAAGATCAAGGAATTTATTAGAGTGTGTTGGAATACTAGTGTTATTAGTGGGAAAGTAGACAGATAAATTGAAAAAATTATTAGGAGCATATGAACAAGAAAATGGAATGTAAGTTAAGAATAACCATAAAAAGAACCAATGTGTTTAGCTTTAAGCCATCAGAAGAAACAATTTTTATTTTTATTTTTTTCAGTACTGGGATGTTAAACTCAGAGGCTTGTGCATGCCAGGCAAGTGCTCTATCACTGAACTGCACACCCAGCTCCTTTTGAAATTTTTATTTTGAAGCAAGGTCTCACTGAGTAGGGCAAGGCTGCCTCTGATCCAGCAGAAAATATTTTTTTCTCCCAGTAGAAAGAGGAATGGAAAGCTTGGCACTATGGTGCACATCTGTGATCCCAATGACTCAAGTAGTCTGAGGCAGTAGGATTGTGTGTTTGAGACCAGAGGCAGCCTACACAACTTAGCGAGACCCTGCCGCAAAATAAAAAATAAAAAAAATGTGGGCCTCAAGGTGTAGCTCTGTTGTAGAGCACTTACCTAGCACAAGTGAGGCCCTGGGTTCAATCCCCTAGTACTTTTGGAGAGGGATTGGGGAAGAAAAAGGAGGAGAAGAAGGAGGAAAAGGAAGGGGAAGGGGGAGGAGGGAAAAGAAAAGAAAAAATAGTAAGATTGTCCTGTTTTCTTGTCTTGTGTTTCACTATCCATTTTTTGGTATCATTTAAGCTAATTTTCTGTGGCTTTTCCTTAATCTCTCCCTCCGTCCCTCCCTTTCTGGAGCATTTGTTTTGGAATCAGAATTTTCTCTTTGGTAAAATTAGGTAGGTCTTAATATTTTGATTTTTCTCTATTCATTTAATGGTTTCCTTTTCAGTATGATTTATTAGTTTTTGATTAGGTTTTTGATTATTAGGGATTATTACAATTTCTTTTCCATTTGGTTATCTAGCCTTGTTCATTTGTTATTTAAGTTTTTTTTCTGTTTTTGTTAATTGGAACCTGCAGGACTGGATTGTATTATGAATTAGCTTGTCATCTTGAACAACTCTGTCCTTTTCTTGAATTAATGTTGTTATTTTTTCTTATTTCTGTGCTAATTAAGTAGATAGGTGTCTTACATTTGGACCAGGCAGCAGATTGAAAGGGATTATACTTTTATTTTTCTTTAGTTTCCTATTAGTTATCTGGGTGCTATCTTTTGCAAAATATGTCACATTCTTTACTACTTATTCTAATAGAAAAGTGAACAATGTTGGTATTGTTTTTTGGTCCTTATACTATTCATTTTTAATATATAAAGAGGGTTCCAAAAATGCATACACATCTTAATAATGGAAAAACCTGTATGAAAATTGTAATACTCAAAATATGTCAATAAAGCACAAATACAAGTCACGTTTGACTTCTGCAATTACAAGAGGTGCTCATAGTGGTTGCTGTAGCAGAAGCAGGAGGACTTGTGGCTGTGCGAGACCTTCTGGATCTTTTCTTGTGCACAGTTTGAGACACACTGTACTGTACTGTGTGTCTCAAACTTATCACAATGTATACAGTTGTTAGGTGTGTTGGAGGTTTTCTTGCATCCTCACACCTTGACACTTGGTCATTGTGCTTCCACAACATTCTCAAATTTCAAATACTACTTTAAAATGGAGTTGCACTCCTCAAATGACAACCTAATTTCTGCCTTTGCTTTGACTACCCTGCCTGTATCATGGTTGTACTAACATTCATTCGATTAACTCCATGTTTTGAGTGAATATCATACTACACATTGCTACTATAATTCAATTCAACTTTGAAAAGTAATACATAGATAGCACTGCTTAAAATGTGTATATGTTATTTTGGGCACTGCACATGTGTATGTTTCTGACACCTGTGGTATATAAAATAAAATAGACCTTATGTGGAGAGGATCTTTTTACTGATAGTTATTTTTTTCCTCTACATACAGGAAGTTCACAGATGGGTGCTACCATAGTAGATGCTTTGGATACCCTTTATATCATGGGACTTCATGATGAATTCATAGATGGGCAAAGATGGATTGAAGATAACCTTGATTTCAGTGTGGTACGTATACCATTGATACTCTCCTAGGTTTAATGCTATAGTCTGAATATTTGTATCCTCCTAAAATTCATATACCTGCAGCTGTACCATTGTGGCATCTGATCTGGTCAGATCTTGGAAGCTTTAAGCAGGGTTGGGCCTTATTAGTACTTGCATGGGAGACTGCCTGGAAATACCAGGTGCTGTAGGCTTGAAAGAAGGACCTGGCCACCCACTCCCAAAAAACAATCAGCCATTGAAAACCCTGTGAATAACAGAGAAGCACGAGTAATACTGTTTTGTCTGTTGTATGTAGGGTTGCTATGAGTCGGACACTGACTCTACAGCACCTAACAATAACAAAATTCATATATTGAAATCTGATCAGTAATATGATAGTATTAGAAGACGAAGGTCTTTGGGAGGTGACCAGATGACAAGAACAGAGTCCCCATAAGTGTAGTTGTTGTTGTTGTTAGGTGCCGTTGAGTCAGTTTCTGACTCATAGTGACTTTCATAAGGTTTTCAATGGCTGACTGGTTCGGGATTGCCTTGGGAGTTGATTGCCAGGTCCTTCTCCCATTTTTGTGGTGCTGGGAATTGAACTCGGGACCTCAGAGATGGCAGTGCAGCTCTCTACCAACTGAGCTAAATTCCAACCCCATAAATGTAGTTAGAACCCTTATAAAATACCTCCCAGAGAGCTGCTTTGTCCCTTTCATCATGTGAAGATATGGTGAGAAGGCACCATGTGTGAACTAGAAAATGAGTATTCCCCAAACACCAAATCTTCTGAAACATTGATTTTGGACTTCCCGCCCTCTATAACTGTAAGAAATAAATTTCTGTTGTTTATCAGCTACATAGTTTGTAGTATTTTGTTATACCAATCTCAGTTGCCTAAGATACTAATCATAGTAGTTTCAAGCATGATGTTAATAGTTTAAAGATATCTTAAGTCTTCTTTGGGGATTGTCATTTGTTATTTAATTTTTGCATAAAATATATACCTTATATTACCATCTTCCTTTTACATTTCTTGTCCTTATCATTTGAGGCATTGTTTTAAACATGTTGGGAAAAAAACTGTGAACTAGATGTATGAGAAAACTATTAAATGCTTTATAAATAATAATTAAAAAAATATTTAATGGTTTTGTACAACTTTGATGAGCCATTGTAATTAGGCCTATCTCCATCCTTCCACCACTTTGGCATAGTGGGACTACTTAGGTTTGAAGCCTTCTATTATGGTTTAAGTCTAAAATGTCCCCCAACAGTCATGTGTTTGGTCCCCAGCTGGTGGCACTGCCCTGGGAAGATACAGAACTTTGGGAGGTGGGACCCAGCTTATGGAGGTAGGCCAGTAGGGGGGAGGGGGAAACCTTTGGAGGCTTTACCTAGACCCGTGGTACTGGTAAGCACTCTCTGCTTCCTGATCATCATGATGTGAGGTCTTCTGACAGTGGCTCTGCCACCTGTCCTGTCACCATGCCTGTCCTGCCTCTATGTATTAAACTTCTCTGAACTGTGAGGTCCTAAGTCTTTCTTCTCACAGTGTGTTTCTGCCAGTTATTTTGTCACAGTGATACACAAGCTAATGTAGAAAATTGGTGTCACAGATTGGGGTCATTGCTGTGTAGAAACCTGACCATGTAGATCTTAGTTTGTTGAAAACTTGTTTGTGGGAAGAGTTCAGAAGAGTTTGGAGATGTGAATGAGATAAGCCCTGGAATGTTGTAAGCAGAGTTTGAGGGGTGGTGTATGAAATCCCTACTCGAAGGCCATAAGGATATAGTCTTACATTTTCTTCTAAACATTTTAAAGTTTTGCTTTTGCATTTACTTTTTATTCCCTATGGAATTGATTATTGTATGTAGTGTGAAATAAACACCTTGCATCATTTATTTCCCTACTTTTTATGTATGTCATATTAGTCATGTATCCATCATATTGGTTTGTTCTTTTCCATTGGTTTTATTCTTTATCTCTACCTCAATTATGAAATGTCATAAATATAATATTTTTATAAGAAACTTGGTATGCATATCTGAATCTTGATGTTTGATATTGGTCTGTGAAGAAGTTATCTTAGTTCTTTGTAATCCTTTTGTTGTTTCAACTTCTGGAAAACTTGAAATTTTGGTGAAGATTACGTATAATATGTACATACATTTGAAGAGACTTGACATCTGTACAATCTCAGGTACTCCAATTAATTTACACGGCAGCTTTCTTATGGCTAATAATTCCTTATATGTCATCGTACTAGTCTTGGATTAGACAAGGATCAGAACTGTACTATTTATTGTAACTAGAGGATTCTGTGTTTATATTTGTTAACTAAGTAATGAGAACCAAAGAGACAAAGAAAGATGCTGGATACCCCTGCTCCTCCTGTGAAGGTCCTGACACTTCAGGGAGAGTAAATGCGTGGAGAGCTTCCCGACCCCCTGGGGATTACAGAATCACAGCATACTCCAGGAGCTGATGAAACAGGAACTCATTTACTGGGTTGGGGCAAATTGTTATATATCATAAGATAAGAGTGAGGGTAGGAATTTAGCCAATCCACACAGAGATTAGCCGGATCACGCACTAAACTTTTACAGGGTCTCTATCATGGACATGTGGAGGTCACGAGCAACAAGATAAGCATAGCCGATCTCAGCTGTTGTGGGTCCTGCAATAAGCAGTTCCCCTACGCAGCCTCCAGCACCATCTTAGTGGTGCAACAAGAAATTAGAAGAGGAGGAAATCCCCCACAGAAAGAGAACACTATGATATTAGGAGAAGTAATAACTGCTAGAAGCATTTACCATTCATGTGGGGTATGAGAATAGTGCGAAGAGTTTGAGATCATTGAAAGTTAGTAGTTTAGCTGGGCGTGGTGGCGCAGGCCTGTAATCCCAGCGGCTTGGGAGGCGGAGCCAGGAGGATCGCAAGTTCAAGACCAGAGGAAGTCTGCGAAACTTAGCGAGACCCTGTCTCAGAAAGTAAAGAAAAAAAATAAAAGGGCTGGGGATGCAGCTCAGTGGTCCAGCACTTGCAAAGCATGCAGGTGTAAGGCCCTTGGATCAACCCCCAGTACCACACACACAAAAAAAGAAAGTTAGTAGCTTGAGCTCTGGGGAACTGGTACCCTGAGCTGCTCAAGCACTGCGGGTATCTTAAAAGTTCTTACAAAGACTCTGTTAGAGCTGGGATTCCAACCTCAGGAGGGTACCTCAGTATTGCTTGATATCTATAAGGGGCATACTGAAGCTGGTTTGAGGATTGTGTGTGTGACAGGGCAACTATAACCTGGAACCATCTGCCACTGACAGGATGAAGAACCTTGGCTGATCTGACCCTGTTAGAAAGTGTAAGTAAACAGGAAGGAGTAGGTTCATTTCCCCTCCTCCAGTCCTTTATTTTGTTTTTACAACCTCCTATTACTAGGTTCAGTAGGGACCCAGTTGGTAAATGAGAAATACATTTGCAGCAAGTTCCACCTACACTATACCAAAGTAGAGTGTAGAATAGATTTGAACCTGAGGGAAAACAGTTCAGCAGTGAACACATTTTTTATCCTTTTACTTTTATTTTATATATGTCATTATATTTTAGCTGTGTTTCCTAGATGTGTTGTATATTTGGATATTATCATTTTTATCTAGTATAAGAGTCTTTTTGTTTTAACTACTAAGTTTGAAATATTTACATTTACTTTGGCAACATATATTTGGAGTTTTGTTACTTCCACCGTTGTTTTGCTACCTTTATTATAGTATTGTAGTTGACAACTATATTACTCTGACATCTGATCTTGTCACATCTTGGAAGCTAGGCAGGGTTGAGGCTGGTTAGTCCTTGGATGGGTGACTGCCTGGTAATACTGGGTGCTATAGCCTGGGGAGAAGGACTTGGCAACCCACTCCCCAAACCATCAGCCATTGAAATGAATAGCAGAGAAGCACTGACAATAGTGCTCGGCATGGCACAGTGCTGGACATGGCATAGTGTCAGTGTTTTGTCTGTTGTATATAGAGTTGCTATGAGTTGGACCTGATTTGGTGGCACCTAACAGCAGCAGCAGCGGCAGCAGCAGCAGCAGCAGCAGCAGCAGCATTATTATATTATTGTATTTTTCATTTGTTTTTATGTTCTGTTTTCTTCCCATATTCCAGATTCTTTCATCTCTTATTTTCTTATACTATTTTGACATTTGTACATTTCTGTTTACTTGCGGGTTATTCTTGAAGTTTTAACATACCTACTTATCAGAGTTTCACATTAATCAACTTCTGTGCCCTTTTTTTGAAGTACATAGTGATCTTAGCATGATTTACCTTAGCTCAGCTTCCTCTTGTCTTAGGTGTAAGTTGGTCCCAACTTATATTTGTTGTTCAAATTATGTGTGGTAAGTGCTATGGAAAATAAGAAAGAAGAATAGATAGGATTAGAGGAAGTAGTGATGGAGTATTGCTTTTTTATGGGGTGGCTATTGAAGAAGACTTCATTAAGATGACATTTCTAAGAACAGACCCAAGGGAAGCTATGTAAATGTGGATACAAAGCTCTCTGTGAGTAGATACCATAGCTAAGAACAGAAGGAGAGGTTGGTAATTATTTTCTCCACCTTTTAAAGGCGTGGTTCTGTTACTGGGGATTGGGTCTGGGGAATTGGTGTTACTGGGAAGTCAACAACAATACCTTGGTCCTTGTGATCTCCATTTGAAAGAATTTAGATGAGACATAGACTATATATAGCAGAATATAGACAGGGCTGATTGTAAAGAGATACTTTGCCCTTAGGCAGTCAGGGTGGACAATAGTTGAGAGCTATTGCTGAGAGCCAAGTCTAATGTGATTCTTATAGTGTAGTGTGTGTGTGTGTGTGTGTGTGTGTGTGTGTGTGTAACACTCTGCACCTGGGGTCTTTTTTTTTTTTAGAATAGATTAGTGGACTTGTTATGGGAGAAGAATGTTGCAATCCCGAAACAATCAGCCATTGAAAACCCTATGAGGGTCACTGTGAGTGGGACACTACTTGATGGCACCTAACAACAACAACAACAACAACAACAACAACAACAACAACAACAGTGAACTTGCTTGGTATATTTTAAAGGAATGGGTATATAGACAGATACCTTGGAATGGTCTACCTTTATAACCTGAGGACTCAGGCAGTCATTAACCTTGGTTAGGGAGTGGGCCTGTTATCCAAGGATCTTCCTTCTGATGTCCTGAGAGGTCTGGACCCAGGTCATGGCTGAAAGTAGGAGCCATTTTGAATCCCCCTTTCCTCTATGGCCTGCTAATAACTACTTACCTATAAGTTTCATTGTCTTTTTGTTTCTGATATGCTGTTGAAAAGTATGCTATCAGTCTCATTGTTAAAATATAATTCATATTTTTCTCTTGTTTTTATGTTTCCTTTTTCATTGTGTTGTTCTGTAATTACATTACCATGTCTCTGTGTATATGGATTATTCTTTAAAAGACTCTTAATGAGGACTTAGGTTTTCATCAACTTTTTTTTTTTTTTTTTCCTGTACTGGGAGTTGAACCCAGGGCCTCACGCTTGCATGTTCTGCAAGTGCTGGACCACTGAGCTGCACCCCCAGCCCATTTTTTTTTATTTTTTGAGACAGGGTCTCACTAAGTTACGCAGACTGCCTCTGGTCTTGAACTTGTGATCCTCCTGCCTCCGCCTCCCAAGCCGATGGGATTATATGCGTGTGCCACCACGCCTGGCTGGTTTTCATCAACTTTGAAGATTCTCAGTCATTACCCTCTTCAGAAATGCCTCTTCCGCATTTCTCCCATTTCTCCCTCTAGAACTTCTCTTCTGTCTTTCTAGTGAGGGAAGATAGGAATTTTGTAAGTAATTATATGTTAATCAGATGATGTGAATGTTACTTAGGGAAATAATGCACAATAGGGGATGTTATTGATGAATGATTACTATTTTATAACGGGTTGTCAGAAAAAGTTTTTGATAAGGTGACATTTGTTCAGAGATCTGTAAGAAGTGATAGACTGATTCATTTAGCTAGATGAATGGAAGGCATGCAGTCAAGAAGGTAACAAGTATGAAGGCTGACATACAAGTCTCCAGTTTGGCATTTCTGTGAACAAGTAGATCCATACAGTGAAATGAATCAGAGGGACCTTAGTAGGAGAGATGTCAGAAAGGTTGTAGGGGATCTGAGCATGTTGAATCTTACTGGTTGCTTTACTCAGAGTGTAACCAGAGGCATTATAAGGGTTTGCGCAAATTAGTGGCCTAAACTCATGTAAGATTTATAATGCTCACTCAAACTGTAGGGCACTGAATCTGTTACTGAAACCTCTGACCATAAGGTTTGGCTCTGGCTCGAAGTGCTCACCAGCATTAAGAGGACATTATATGGTGTGTGTGTGTGTGTATGTATATATGTATGTATATATATATATGTTTCCATATATGTGTGTGTGCATATATATACACATATACATATATATGGAAAAATGAATTTATTTATAGTTTTAGCTAGAACTGGGGAGAGAGGAATTCTCAGTCTATCTTCACCTTACCCATAACAGTGTTACAATTTATAAAAAGGTTGAAACAAAAGCCAGAAAAGATGCATATGTAGCTTTAGTTGTATGCCCCAATTTCCTGAGGAGTTGGGACATAAGTTCTTGTCCTGGGGCCAGGGGCCATTTTCGTCCCCAGCATGAATATTTCCTGTAGGGAGCTGGAGCTGAAAAAGATAATTTTTGAAAACAAATCATAATTCCTAGGGTATCATTATAGCTGGAGTGTAGGGAGGAGGGCCTGGGTGAAAGCAAGGAAACTGATTTGAAGGTTGTTATAGTTCCACTGAGTGATGGAGACCCTCCCTCTCTGTGTTTAGTGGATGTCTATTATGTGCCCTGTAATATGCCGTATGTTGGGAATATATAAAGTAATATTAAGTACTTAGCTTTTAGGGATGGGGTGAGATGATAGTTATGTTATCTAAAGTTATATTGTGAAAGTTGTATATTGGAAAAAGATACTTGTGTTAGCAAATGCTGTGTTCTCTTTGTGAATGTTAGAAAGACTTCAGGGTATTTTATTTTTCCCTTTAATTTTTGTGAACAAATTAGTTATGAATGTTATTTTTGTATTAGTCACTTGTATATGTTCTGTGTGTTCTCTGGTAGTACTCTCTGATACTTCTATGGTTACTAGAATTTTTATTAGAATGTATTCCATGTATTAGAATTTTTCTAACAATGTCTGTGTCCATATCTAAATATAAATGTATAGACTCTATGTACAGAGCTTATATATATATATGTATACATATGTTACTAATATTGCTATATTTGTGCCAAATTTCTTTCAGATTATTTGTCTTTTAATTTTGTTCATGACTTTTATTCTTTTAGAGATTTACGTTTTAGAGAAATTTCAAATCTGCCATCAGTTTATTACCAAAACTATAGATTTTATGCTTACATAGTGTCTGTATTGTTAAGAAAGTTAACATACTGCCATATTTTCTTCTACATTATTATTTTTTTGCATTTTAAACATTTTTAATTTTGATATATGTAGATGTGATGTGAATATATTAATTTCTTACCCAGAAGCTTGTTTTCTCAACATTATTAGTTCAGTAACCCACAATTCTACTTTTGGTCTTTCCTTTGGTATTGATTATGTATTCTAGGAAAATATTTGAAATTCATGAGAGCAAAATAAAAGTTATGATGTAGTGATTAAAATAGAAGGAATGGGATCAGAAGGGAGAATGATCTTCCAGAATTGAATGACTGGTATTCAAGAAGTAGAGGCCTTCATATGGAACTAACAGTAGTCAAAAGTATTAAATATCTTGATAATTTCATAATACAATGAAAGGTACATGAAAACAGCTCATTGGTTTTGGCAGTTAGGAAGCTGTGGGGAGAATAATAGAGGAATTTCAGTAACAACAAATGGAAGATGAGATTTGTAGTTGCATGAAGAGTGAAGATGCAGAAAGTGAAAAAAACATTTTTACTGTTTATGGGACACAAATAAAGTATTGAAAATATTTTGAAAACTGTAAGGCTGGTGTGGTGGCTCACACCTGTAGTCCCAGCACTTGGGAGACAGAGGCAGGAGGATTGAGAATTTGAGGCTGGCCTTTGGTACATAAGTAGGCCTTGTCTCAAAAAGGCAAAAACAGAACAAAACTTTAAAGTGTTGTGTGTATGTGAATTTTTTTAATATGTTTTTACAGAATTCGGAGGTGTCTGTGTTTGAAGTTAACATTCGATTTATTGGAGGCCTACTTGCAGCATATTACCTTTCAGGAGAAGAGGTGAGCAAAATCAAGTAATATGATGTTTGCTTTGTGGGGAGGAGCTACAAGTGGTATGTAATAAAATGAAAAATTTCCCTAGCAGCATATTATTTTTCTAATTTAAATATTATTGAACTAATCTAAAGGCTTGCTGAAACTAAAGGGAAGAGGTTATTTCCTTCCCTCCCTCCCTTCTTCCCTTCCCCTCCTCTGTTTCTCTCTCTCTCCCCTTCCTTCCTTTCCTCCTTCCTTCCTTCCTTCCTTCTTTCCTTCCTTCCTTCTTTCCTTCCTTCTTTCTCTTTCTCTTTTAGAAACTGTATCACCCATATTTTTGGTTTTGCTTTATTTTGTTTTTGCAGTGCTGGGGATTGAATCTAGGGTGTCTCACATGCTAAATAAATAAGTGCTTTACAACTGAGCTACATTTCTAGCCTACCCATTTTTTAATTGATTTGTTGGTGTAAATGATCTTTTGTTATATGTGTCAGATGCATTTCTATTGTTTTTTTCCTTTTTGCACTCAGTCATCATTAGGATTTTTTTTTCCCTCTCCAGTATGGCTTATAGATTTTGATTCTTAAGAAAGCCTTCCCTATATCTGTGTTCAAAATAAAAATTCCTGAGCCGGGTGTGGTGGTACATGCCTGTAATCCCAGTGATTCAGGAGGCAGAAGTAGGAGGATAAGAAGTTCGAGACCAGAGCCAGTCAGCATAATTTAGTGAGACTCTGTCTCAAAAAGTAAAAAAATGGACTGGGCGTGCAGCTCAGTAGTCTGGTACTTGTAAACCATGCAAGTGCAATGGCCTGGGTTCAACCCCCAGTACCAAAAATAAACAAATAAATAAAAATAAAATATAAATTCCCATTTTCTTCTGGGTTTTTATGACTTTATATGCTTATATTTAAATATTTCTTCTGTCTTTGTATGCTTGTATGTGTAAAGAATGAGTTATCTCTATGTACTACTGTGTTTTAGAAATATGTTTGAAGATGCTGTTATTTAACATATAATATTGTATAAATATTTGATGTGCAATTTTACTGTCAAATTTTATTATATAACTTAGTTATGCCTCCAGTTTACATTTTTATCATCTGAATACTTCAATTCACATTTAATAAAATAGAAAAAGTGATTTATTCTCTGGCCAAGAGATTTTCAGACTTCAGTGTGTATTACAAAGGATGTTTTTTTCTTTTTATAGATTAATATTCCAGTTCCTACCCAAAGGGCTCATCCTTTTAGTGTGGCAACCACTAGTCTGTGTTTTATGGCAAATACTCCTTGTTAAAGATGATTTTGAAAATAGTTGTTCTATGTTTTGAGAAACTTGGATCTGGTTTATATGAATAAATTTATACAATCCAAATCTGCTGAGAGCTGTGTTTTCAGAGTGCAAAAAGAATGAGAAGGAATGTGAAGCATGTAGTGGTGTTGGGGAAGGGGTTTGAGAGGGCAACCAAAGCCATGATGGAGCTTTAATGATTTCTTCTGAGCCTCATTTGTAAACTAGATGAGAGATCATGTAGATAAGTGATTTTTTTGAGAGGGGTGATGAGCCAGGGACAGTGGTTTCTTTACTAAAGAAGTGATTACTTGATCTGTTTTGGGGTGACTATAGCACCTAGGACTCAGTCTGTTCCATAAGCTGTATATCTTTAACCCTTGAATTCCTCCTTTGTGCCACTTATGGGGATTGCTCTCTTGGATCATCCTTCTGTCTAGGGTTTTATCCACATCCAAGAAGAGCCTTTCTTGTCCACATCCTTGTCTACATTTTTCCTTAGTATCTCACTCAGTAAGTTGAAGAGGAAGTTCAAAACAGCTCAATAGGCACCACTTCATTTTAAATAGAGATCAGTACTGCTTTTGTATACTATTGTTTGGCCTTTCAAGAAGGCCAACTTTACTGTCAGTCCAGTGAGTCTCATTGAAAATGTTCTCTCAAAAATGAGAAGACATTGAGGTAGACGTTGACATTGAGGTAGATGTTGTCATAGTATTTGGCAAAAAAGTTGATCGCTATCATTGTCTAGAATCAAATTCCCTTTATTGCCAGTAGACAGTGAGAGTTACAAATTAGCATTTCCATCATACTTCACAGCTGTACCAACATGGAACTAGGTTATTTCTTCCTGAGTGCCCCTTATAGTTCTGTTTTTAGGAAATTTGCCTATTTTCTCTAAGTTGACTTATTTGTGGACATAAATTTGTTTGTATTACCACATTATCCTTTTCGTATCTGTAAGATCTTTAGGGATATCCCTTATTTCCTCTTCTTTTTTTTTGTCAGTCTGGTTATAGGTATATTAATATTAGTGTTTTTTTTTTTTAGTGACCTTTAAGTGGTCTTATTGATATTCTCTTTTTGTGCATTTAGCTTTTATTAATTTCTACTTTTATCTTCATTTACTTCTGCTTGCATTGGGGTTAATTTGGATAATTTATGATGAGAAATCTGCTTAATCTTTGTTCTTCTATATGTAATATGTCTCCTCCCCTTGATAGCCTTTAAGGTCTTGTTTATATTTTGTTTTGTATGAAGAATCTGAGTGGTTTTACTTTTCTTTTGGGGGTGTGGCACGACTTCTTTATCCTTATTATTTTTCAGGACTAGGAGGTTGAGCTCAGGGCTTTGTGCACACTAGGTAAGTGTTCTACCACTGAGCTGCATCCTCGGCCCCTTTTATTTTTTATTTTCAGAGTCTTGCTAAGTTGCTCAGGCTGCCTTTGGCTGGAACTCAAAAACCTGCCTCCACTTCTCAAGTTGCCATGTACCACGGCACAGAGTTTATCATCCTTGATTTTCTCTGAGCCTCTTATATCTATGAGTTAGAATCTTTTAAGTATTTTGTAAAACTTCTCATTGTCTTTGAAATTACTTTTATTCTACCTCTTTGTCTCCTCTTTATGGGATTCCATTTGCACATACACTAAGGCTGTTTGAGCCTGCAGCTGTCACCCTGTGGCATCCAATCCCATCAGATCTCGGAAACTAAGCAGGGTAGGGCCTGGTTAGTACTTGGATGGGAGACCGCCTGGGAACATCAGCTGTTGTAGGCTTGGGAGACAGACCCAGCAACCCACTCCCAAAAATCAATCTGCCATTTAAAACCTTATGAACAGCAGAGAAGCAGTGACAATAGTGTTTCACCTGTTGTACGTAGGGTCGCTATGAGTTGGATACTGACTCGACGCCACCTAACAACAACAAGGCTGTTTGATATTGACTCATAGATCTTGGACTCGCTGTTCTTTTTAATACTACCCTCATTGCTTTTAAAAATTTTAAGACTTATTTTTTATAGAGTAGTTTAATGTTCATAGCAAAATTGAGAACAAGGTGCAAAGATTTCTCATGTATCTCATGCTAACACATAGGCAGGCATAGCCTCTTCCCTTATCACCATTTTCCACCGTGGTGGTATATTTGTTATTATTGATGAGTACATCGACATATCTTTATTATAAAGAGTCACTAGTTTATATTGTGGGACTAGGGTTTAGCTCAGTTGGCAGAGTGCCATGCTGCACTCTCTGAGGACCCAGGTTCAATCCCCAGCACCTCAAAAATGGGAGAACCACATGGCAATCCACTCCTGAAGCAATCCCAAAGCAATCAGCCATTGAAAAACCCTGTGAGGGTTGCTATGAGTCAGACTCAACTCGATGGTACTTAACAACAGTAGTTTATATTATGGCTTAAGCTGGGTATATACTCCATCAGTTTAAACAAATTCATAATCACTTATATTCACCATTATAATAGCAATACGTAGTTGTTTCACTGCCCTAAGGATCTTCATATTCATCTCTTTCCTTGTATCCCCTGGCAACCACTGATCTTTTTAACCATATCAGTATGTTTTCTTTTTCCAAAATGTCATTTAGAAACATACAGTATTATGAGTTTTTTACTTTAACTTATTTTACTTGTTGTTGTTAGGTGCCATTGAATCAGGTTTGACTCATAGTGACCCTATGTACAATAGAACAAAACACTTTCTAACACTGTGCCAGGCTTCTCTGCTGTTCGTACGGCTTTCAATGTTGATTGTTTTGGGATTGTTTTGGGAGTGGGCTGCCACAACATTCTCCCATTTTTATGGTGCTGAGGGTCAAACCTGGGACCTCAGACAGTGCAGAGCCATACTCTACCAATGAGCTAAACCCCAGCCATATGCATGTACATTTTTCCACATATTTTCATGAATTAGTAACTTTTTTTTTTTTTTTTTTTTTTTTTTT
>VMDO01030322.1:0-21469 GCA_007922755.1 Pedetes capensis | reverse complement strand
TTCAGTCGCATCATATGGTTGTGAAAGCTGGACATTGAACAAGAGAGACAGAAAAAGAATTGATGCTTTTGAATTGTGGTGCTGGAGACGTCTATTGAATATACCATGGACTGCCAAAAGAACCAACAGATCTGTCCTAGAAGGGGTACAACCAGAGTGCTCCTTGGAAGCAAAAATGGCCAAACTGCGTCTTACATATTTCGGACATGTAGTCAGGAGAGAACAATCCCTGGAGAAGGCCATCATGTTTGGAAGAGTGGCAGGTCAACGCAAAAGAGGAAAACCCTCCACCAGATGGATTGAAACAGTGTCTGCAACAATGGGCTTAAACATAAATAAGATGGTTTGCCTGGCACAGAATCGGCAAGTGTTTCGATCTGCTGTACATAGGGTCGCTATGAGTTGGACTCGACTCGACAGCACCTAACAACAACAACAACAACTGCCTTAACTGTGTAACCTTGTGCAAGGAGTTCAACTTTTTGAATTTCAGTGTTTTTATCTTTGTTATTTTAATTTTTTAATTTTTTTATAATTTATTTATTTATTGGTACTGGGAGATTGAACCAGGGCTTTGCACGTATTTTGTAAGTGCTCTATCACTAAGCTGGACACCAATCCTCCTTTTTATTTTTTTATTTTTCATCTTCAGACAGTCTCACTAAGTTATGCAGGCTGCCTCTAGCCTCAAACTTGCAATCCTCCTGCCTCTGCCTCCTGAATCAGTAGGATTATACATGTGAGCTTAGTATAAACCCAGCTTAGTACTGTCATCTTTAAAATAAGGTCTGTTGTTAAGAATATATTAGATAATGCAAATAATGATGCCTTAATATTGCCAGGATTTTAGGGAAAAGCCCCAGCTCTGGGAGTTCTTACAGACTAGACATAGCAACCTGTCCTAATATGGAAATAAAAGAGAAAAGTAACCAGGCAGGGTGGTGCACACCTATAATCCTAGGTATGCATAAGGCCAAGGCAGGGGATAGGTGCAAGTTCAAGGCCAGCCTGAGCTATATAGTGAATTCCAGGCCAGCCTGAGCTACACAGAAAGACCCTGCCAGAGACAGTGACAGAGACAGAGAGAGAGAGGAATGGGTAATGGTTAGAAGTAGAAGTAGAAAGAGATTTAATCAGTGTGCACTCTGGGAAAGGAATAGGTAAAAGTATCCAATGACAGCAAGTTCATCTCAGGCATGCTAACAGTAGCTTTAGGTTTAAGTAGAGGAAGAATGGAGGAAGGGAAAAGGTATGCCTAATTAAGCAATCTTGGTCAGGGTGCAGCCTAGTTGGCCATTATCTCAGTTCTGGTTCTCCAAGGTAGCACCAAGAAGTTGTTATCGTGGTCATGGTTTGAGGGGAGCAATCTGGTTTCATAAGATGACCACTCCTGCTCCAGATGCAGCCTCACCATCATATAGAATGGCCCCCTCTTGAGGGTGATCTGTCCTAGGCTCACTGGTGCTTGGAGGTAATTTCAGTCCATTATCATAGAGATGTTTATCCATCAGTCCACTTATTCCTGGAGTCCAAGTGGACGACAGGAGAGGGTGACTCAAGAGGAAAAGTGACATAGGAAAAAACAGAGCAAAAGGGATGAAATAGAGTTAGGACAGTGACTGGTAGCCTCCTTCACTTCTAGTTACCTTGCGGCCCCAAGTAAGGAGTCAATGCTTTGGAGCAAAAGCAGTTTCTAAGCATGTATTACATGGCCATTTCATGCAAAATATATTTGGTATTACTATTATCACAAAAGGCTCAAGAAAAACACTTCTCTTAACTTATGTTAGAGGATAATAGGCCAGAAGAAAGGGAATCGAGGGCTCTGCAGGCAGCCAGGCCTGGTGGCCAGTGCTTCCCTGGTAGGTAATAGCCTTACAGACAACATACTTGCTAGAAGGACACAGAATTAAAATCACTGCTCACTCCTACATTCATTCAAGAAGGATAAGACTGTGAGATATACACTATTCCCAGCAATCGAAAAGGACACTGTTTAGTGAATTCTGCTCCCTGATCAAGACCAGTTGTTGTTGTTGTTAGGTGCTGTCAAGTAAGTATCCAACCCATAGCGACCCTACCTACAACAGGAAACCACTATTGTCAGTGCTTCTCTGCTGTTCATAGGGTTTTCAATGGCTGATTGATTTTTGGGAATGGGTTGCCAAGTCCATCTCCCAAGCCTATAGCACCTGGTATTCCCAGGTGGTCTCCCATCCAAGTACTAACCAGGCCTCACCCTGCTTAGCTTCCAAGATCTGATGGGATCAGATGCCACAGGGCTACGGCTGCAGGCTAATCAAGACCAGTAGCTGCCTGGATTTCGATAACCTTTTAAATGTCTGCCTCTGAGCCAAGTCCTTGAAGACCCTAGGAATCTATTAACCCACTCTGGGCACAAACCCTAGGGAGGAGGGCTCAAATTATAAAGATCACACCCCACCTTCTCTCAAGGCAGAAGTAGCCCTTTCCCACTGCCTGCCTTCACATGTTGAAGGTGTACTTCCTTTATAATCTACGTCTGTATTCTCTATTTTTAATAAACTTATCCCATAATGTATGGTGTAATTTGTGTGTCTTGTATAAATTCGTTTATATGGGAAACATAGGTGACCCAAGGTATCTGCTGTCGAGGAGAGAGAGGGAGTTGTTGCTGTCAGGGAAAGCCCAGCAGGCCTCTGGACACACGCTCCTGGCCTGTGCTCCCTTCTCTGGAACTGATCCCTGCACCTCCCTGCTAACACCTTATGTCTGAGACATCCTCCATAGAGAAGGAAGGCGGAAGTGCAGACTGCACAGCAGAGGAGTCTTGAGGAACCAGGTAAGTTCTTGGAGTGTTTTTAGATGGCTCTCTCTGTTATACCATTTGGCTAAGGATGCCTTAGGTTATGTGGTACTGGGAGTGTATCAGTTCGCTGGATAACTTCAACCTTGTACACAAACTTGTAATAAAATGATTTAACCTATCATATGATGGCCATGCCTTTTAAAATAGAAAAATTTAGACTAAAATAAATGAAGAGTCCCTTTCAAATCCCTTTTTCCTGGAAATCTCTCTCACTATACCTTCATTCTAACTTCCTTCTAAAATGTTTCCAATCCCCACTCCACCCCACAAGACACAAGCTGGTCCAGTCAAGGCAAGCAGGTGAGCACTAATTCTGCTCACCTGAAACATAACAGTTATCAGGACAAATACAAATGGAAAATAAAGGGCTAATTCTCCTAGTCTAAAATAAGAGAGAAGAGAGTAGGTGGTATGGTACTTATCTGTAATCCCAGCAACTCAGGAGGCTGAGGCAGGGGGATTAGGAGGATTTCAAGGCCAGAGGCAGCCTGCACAACTTAGTGAGACGCTGTCTCAAGATACAAAATAAATAAAAGGGTCTGCGGAGTGTGGTTCAGTAGTAGAGCACTTGCCTAGCATTTGTGAAGCCCTGAGTTTAATATTTCAGTACTTCAAATAAATGAAGTAAATTACAATAAAATAAAATAAGAGCTTCCCCTTCAAGTTCTTAAGACAATTACATCTGAACACTTGTAATTTCCTTATCTCTTTGAAAAAATATATAAATCTTAAGAGCTAAATAGGCTTCTTGTCAACCTTATGACCCAGGAATGTCTTTTTCAGGACCTAGGAACCATCTCTTTGAAATTCAATGACAGAAGATAACATCCCCGTTTTTGAACTTTTTGGGGAAGCCAGGTGCCTAACTTATGTGGGTACCTGCTCCCAGCTACCCACAAGATGTCACTGAATGAAAAGCAGGGAGAGGATGTATACAGGTAGCTCTCATGTGCCTTTGTGAACCCACTACTGCCCACTATGCCTCCATCGCTATTGCCAAGGAAGCTGCTCCAGGTTTTATCATTTGCCAGTCCCTAGAAAAGAGGGAAGGAGGGTGGACAGTCAGCATCTGTCTTAGTCTGTCCAGCTCCTAAAACAAAATACCTATAAACTGGGTGGTTCATCAACAACACAAATTCATTTCTCACACTTCTAGAGATTAGAAGTCCAAGATCAAGGTGCCAAAAAATTCGTTGTCCAGTAAAGATCATCTTCTAGTTGTTGTTAGGTGCCATCAAGTCAGTGCCCAACTCATAATGAGCCTACGTAGAACAGACAAAACGTTATTGTTAGTGTTTCTCTGCTATGCATAGGGTTTTCAATGGCTGGTTAGTTTTTGAGAGTGGATTGCGGGGTCCTTCTCCCAAGCCAACAGCACCCAGTATTCCCAGGCGGTCTCCCATCCAAGTACCATACAGGCCCAACCCTACTTAGCTACCAAGATTGGATGGGATCAGCCACCACAGTGGTACAGCTGCAAGCTTCTAGTTCTTAAATGGTGCTTCATTACTATGTTCTCACATGGCAGAACAAGCTCCATTTGTCCTCTTTTATAAGGGTACTAATGCCATAGATGAGAGCTCCACCCCCATGACCTACCTAATCACCTCCCAAAAGGCCTCCTCATCTACCAGCGTTAGGTTTCAACTTATGAATTAGGGGGAAGGGGAGCACAAACATTCTGACCCTAACACAGCACCTTCCCTGTACAAATGTGGTCCCAAAGTTATGTCTACCTCCCTCTGGCTAAAACAGGATCACAGGACCATATCAAGCCTCAGGGGGAATTACAAATGTTATCTCAGATGGGAGAGGTGTTGCATACGCTTAGTTGGAAACCTTGAGAGACTATATTTACCATTTTTTGGTTTAATTCTAGATGCCCCCAAAAGACCAACACCCTCCCCCTGCCTGAAGTCCTTTCAAATCCTCTGTGCCGTGAGATCAGACAGACCACATCGCCTGCAGTCCTCCACCTGATGGGGGAAGAGTTTAAGGCTGAAAGTGTTCTTAGGGGCAGCAGCCACCCAGTTCCTCAAGCTAAGAGGCATCTAGTTATTTATTTATTTATTTGTTTTTTAAATTTATTTTTATTGGTATTTCTTAATGTACAGATTAATGGGTCTCAGGATGACATTTCTATACATGCATTTCATCGTACATTGCTCATGTTCCCTTCCCCTTACCTTTTCATGACCCCTCCCCTTTTAAACCCTCCCCACCTATGGCCTCCTTTCTAAACATCTATTTAAATGCTGCAAGCCTTCTTTAAATTCATTGATGGGGATTATATAAGGAGCAAAATAAGAGATAACAACTACAAAAGTACCATCAAATAAACAAATATCCCTCTTAAGCTAGATATTAGATAAATCTAGAACGTGACTACTTTTGAATCCAGTGGCTTTTCACTTTTGCTCTCTGGGTGCTTTTCTTTGATATAGGCTGCAGGTGGTGGGAGTAGGTACAGGTAGGTGCACACAGAGAGTTATGATTTTACTTACAGAGTGAGCCGAATATCATTCACTTAACAAGCTTTCTGAGCACCTATTATGTACAGGGCCCTTAGCTATACACCAGGGCTGCAATGATAAGGACAATATATTCATATCACCCATGAAAGTGCCATATTAAGTGAGCAATAATCCAGTTAGTTTAAATTCATCAAGTCTGCCACGAAAGACCACCACAAAGTTAATCAATTTAGGCAATGTATAGTGAAGGATTTTACATGCAGTATTTCCCAGCAGAAGTGCTATTAACATTTGGGAGTATTCGTTGCCTGTTTCTGAGAATCAAATTACCACAAACCTATAAGGTTAAAATAAATTTATTTTCTCGCCATGTCTCTGGGTCAAAGGCCTGAGCACATCTTTCTTGGTTCTCTTACAAGGCTGCCAGGCTGGATTTCCTTCGAAGGCTGACCTGGCGAAGGAACACTTGGAGATTACATGGCTGTTAGCAGCAGGGAGCTCCTTAGAATTCCACATTGAGGGTCCAAGCTTCTCACCGGCTTTCAGCCTTAGGCTATACTCAGTTCCTTTGCCACCTGGCCTTCTCCTTAGGGAAGCCAACGTAATGGCAGCTAATTCTTCTACACCAGCAAGGGAGAGAGCAAAGCAGATATTACACTCCTTTATACCATAATCACCAACACCTAATCACAGGCATTCTGCCACTGTTGCTGTATTATACTGGCCAGAGGAACATCAAATAGGCCTCCCCCACCCACAGCGTGGCAGATTACAGAGGCATGAACAGGAAGAGGAGAAAAATCTAGAAGCCACCTTAGAGTCTTGGGGTCTGTCTGCACAAGGTGGGAGAATTCTTCCTCCAGTGTCACTGCCCGCTACCCAAGGACAGTCAGCATCTCTGACCCTGCATACTAAATGCCACAGTGCTCCTCAGTGTGACAAAACTCCCCTCTACAGTTTCAAATGCATGCTGCACAACAGTGTTGCTTTCAGCTAAGAAACGATGCAGCCTGTGGCTATCAAATTATCCAGAAAATTGTTAAATTCTGTTCATTTTGTGCTCTGTGGATGTGACCAGTAACAACCCAGAAAAGAGGCCCCTTATCTTCTCATTTTCCAAATACAACACCGTAGTTAGATATCATAACCCATCCAGCCAGCTGTGGGTCACAGTAAGTAAAGCTTCATGGCAAAGTAAATTAATGTCAAGCTGAAAAACATATTGCTTATTTCATCAAGAAAAACACATTTTTTCATGCAAATGAAACATAAGATAGTGGAGCCAAAGAGATTTTAATTCATTAAACATCTACAAACCTTGTTGTTGTTGGGTGCCATCAAGTCGGTATCCTACTCATAGCGACACTATGTACAACAGGCAAAATACTATTGTCAGTGCTTCTCTGCTATTCATAGGGTTTTCAATGGTTGACTGTTTATTGGAAGTGGGCTACAGGGTCCTCCCCCCAAGCCTACAGCATCTGGTGTTCCCAGGCGGTCTCCTATCCAAGTACTAACCAGGCCTGACACTGCTTAGCTTCCAAGATCTGATGGGATCAGATCCCACAGTGGTACAGCTGCAGGCTTCTACAAACCTAGACCCACTATGTTTCTGGTGCAAAACTGTAAACTTCTACTCAATTCCTTTGAAACTAAAAGATTCACTAAAAGATTACTGAACATCACAATTGGTTAAATTAGTTTTAAACTCCCCAACGGACAGACTTAATACTTTTGCAAACTCTCTGTGCAATCATTGATACAAGAAAAGATAATTATGACATTTTCATTACATTCTAAGATTGTCCTGAAAATGGATTCACCTGATGCTTTTCAGAGTTTTCCTCAAAGACACAATAAAAAAGAAAGCATATCACAAAATGGGTATTTTTTGTTGTCCTTCATCCGTCACAATAAGACAAATTAAAGAACAGATAACCCAAATGAAATCTACTCTAGGTACCTGATCCTTCTTTTGGGACTAGCTTTTCATTGTAAGAGTCATTTTTATTTGTTGAATTCTGTTTCTTGCAGGTTTGCTTTAAAAAAAATAGACAAGATCCCATAGTTATTCATAAAAGGTAGTTTCTATATAGATACATTTCAAGTATGCTTTGTAAATTTACAAGCTCTGTCTACTAATTCAATGTCAAGCAGAAAGTCTTCCCCCAGGATGAGAAGAAATTCAAAAGAGAACTCCAGTTTGAAAATTTTGATCTTTTAAGGATGCTTTTCCAAATTGACTGTGCACACAAATACTCTCAAATCTTGTTCAAATATGGGTTCTGAATGAATGAAACTGGGATGTGGCTTGAGGTCCGTTGTTTCTAAGGAACTCCCTGGGGCTGGGGCTAGGATCAGGGTGAAGTGAGTGAGGCATGTGCCTGTAGCACAAAATTTGAGAAGATGTCAAAAAAGAAAAAAGTAACAAGAATAAATAATATTTGATGCAATACTTTTAAAAATCAAAATGAATGCAAAAACATATATGATTTTAAAATATAAAACATTTTAACAAAATGGGTTGCTTTTGTTTTGCTACCTTGGTCCTTGGACAATGGACACAATCGTTTGTGCAAGCTAGAAATGCAAATCTGAGCTGTGCTGCCCTGCAGACCCCACCATACATGTTTATGAAGAATAACAATAGTATGGGAAGAAAGTGAGCATAGCATGGGATTACTTGTCCTGATTTCTTTAATTGTAGAGATTTTATTAGCTTTTCCCACACAGTTTGAAATCCAGAGGACAGTTGGACCTCAGGCTCCAACTGGGCTTGGTGGAGCATTTCCTAACTCTGTTCAGATCACAATGGGAACAACGAGGCACAGAGATTTTCTCATACATACATTGTGACCCTCAGCTGCATCTGAGCCCTGGCTAATCAATGTTTGGTCCCTTGATCATCGGCATCTGCATCATCTAAGAGCTCTATTGAAAAGCAAAATCTCCAGTCCCAGCGAACTTGTAAAATAGAATTTGCATTTTAAAATGACCCAAAGATGAATTGATGTGTAAAATAAAGAGTCCTGGCTTTATGAATTTCTGATCTCCTTCATTAATAGGATAGTGAGCTCTTCTTTCCCTGGCTTTTTGTATGCCTTGTCAGTAGTCCTGGGCCTCTGTATTTGGGTGGCTTCTGTGTGCATGAGGTTAAAAAAGAAAGCAAACATTTATTTCACACAGCATCCTTACGTATTTTATAATCCTTATTGTATTTCTGGACCAACAATGATAGATGGCCTCTAAGCAAAAGCCTATTCTTGTGTGGAAAGAAGAGAAGAAATAAAAAAAAATAGGCAGGCTTTATGGCCACAGGAATATTTGACATCTGACCAGTACCAACTATTCCCATGTAGAGAGATAGGTAGTTTTTCAAGAAGAATGTCAAGATTGACTACATTAACCTTGAAACATTGGTTATAAATTTCTGGAGTCTTGTGAGGTGAGGATACTTGGAACAGAATCACAGAAGGATACACAAGGTAGAGGGAAAAAATCCTTACCTCAGAAGCAAAAAGAAAGGTCTCTTTTGAAGCTTAATCCTGAGCAATCTCCTGGACAAAATACCATTGATCTCTACTGACCTCATGAATGACATTCATATGTTTGTTAGGTAAATATTCAATAACTCCCACCCCCTCTAGGAAAACCTGTTTTCTTAGAAAAGTTTAAAATAAAAATGTACCTCCTCCTTTTTCACCAATGAGGAACTAAAGCACTGAAATAGTGAGCAACTTAAAAATCATGGAATTTCAGAAGTTTAATTTTGAATTATCCTTAGCAGTTTGCTCAGGATGATTTATAAGGCAGGGATATCTTGAAACAAAATCCCAATTTTCTTAATCAGGATCCATATTTCTAGAATTCACTTAGAAAAATGCTAATGCAAACATGAAGTATAATATTATAACTCTTCCATCTATACTGAGAGGACTGCCCACAGGAATGTCTTATAAACAGTAGAAGAGATCAGAGAAGAGGAGGGAAGTAACACTAAATAAAGCAGCTTGGAGAACAAAAATTCATGGAAATCAATACATTTGATACAATGTTTCTGCTGATATTGATGAAAAAATAATTTTTATTATGCTATATACCAAAGAAGCCACAACTAATCAATGCAAAAAAAAAATGGAAACCCACTATTCTACTCAACATAAACTGGTTCATAAAACTTAATATCAGAATGTAAGAAAAATGTTAACTGATCTAACAACAAATATAAAAGAAACACCTACCATTTAAATGAACCTACTACTTAACAAAAAGGCGTTAAATCTCAGAAACCACAGCAGAAAAATAGCATTTTTACTCTGACAGTTTCCATCACTAGTACTACCGTTCAGGAACTCTACATTTTAAACATGCAAATCTATTTCCCTCCTCCAATGTCCTTTCATGTTATCACAATGTATATACCACTCGGTTTGCTTTGTTTGGTATTTGTTTTGACTGTTATCTACTTCATTGCTGCCTTTCTCTTCCCTCCTTTGTTTTTTTAAAGTTTGGCGCTTACTGAAGAAGTTGGATTGATAGCTCAAGAGGCCAAAATCCTCTGTTTAAATAGAAAAAAGTAAAGAGAAAAGCAGGAAGAAAGAAAGCATCCTCAGACTCCCAAGTGCCCTTGGTCTTATAGCTGAGCCTACAGTTCTCAGAAGACCTGCAGCTGGACACTCTGCTTCCTATCCACTTACAGGTATCTGTGACCTGTGAGGCAAGACATCATCCTAGTTTCTGGAGAGCATTGAATATTGGGAGCAGATGAAATCTGCAAGGAGAAAATAGAACCCATATGTCTCCTAGCTATACCATTTCTTATCCCAAACTGCAGTGGATTTGGCACTGCTGAAGTGTCAGGCTTTCCAAATGCCCTGTATGTAAATGTGTGTGCGTATACTTATATGTGGCTACCTGTGTACCTGTGTTCTCAAACTTTCCATGTATTCTACCACCTATTACATTGCAGATTCTAATTCCAATGATCTAATTAATATGTGACTTTAAATTCTACATTTCTAGTAAGTTCCCAGATGATACAAATACTGCTATTTTGTTGTCATTAGTTGCCATGGAATAATGTCCAACTCACAGCAACCCTCATAGAGTTTTCAAAGGATTATTGTTTTGGAATTGTACTGGGAGCAGATTGTCACATCTTTTTCCCATTTTGGCAGTGCTTGGGATAGAACTTTTATCCCCAGAAGGTGCAGAGGAGCACTCTACTAACTGAGCTAAACCCCAGCGCACACTGTTATGTTGTTGTTGTTGTTGTTGTTGTTGTTGTTGTTGTTGTTGTTGTTGTTAGGTGCTATCTTGTCGGTATCCGACTCATAGCGACCCTCATAGGGTTTTCAATGGCTGACAGTTTCGGGATTGCCTTGGGAGTGGATCGCCAGGTCCTTCTCCCATTTTTGCGGTTCTAGGAATTGAACTCTGGACCTCAGAGACGGCAGCGCAGTGCTCTACCAACTGAGCTAAATCCCAGCCCTACTGTTATGTTAGGGACTACATATTGAGTAGCAAGAGTTACGTTAGGGTGAGACCAGAGATATATGTCACAACCCAAGCATATTTTCTGCCTCAAGTATTTCTAAAGTTGGTTTCACAAGAGATAAATACATTACCTTAATACATAAACTTCTAAATCTCTCCAGAGTAAATGTGACCCTCTGCTCAGTTCATTTCATGATGGTGACATTGATGGAATAAGGAAACAATGGTTCAGAATGAATCTATAGTTGCCTAATAAATGCTCTTATATGTGTAAAGTACAACTTGCCTTGCTCTTAAACTTAACTTAAACTAAATGTTAATTAGTACAAGACCTTTCAGTGGGTTGGGAGTTTACTCTGAAAGTCTCAAAACTGATAAGAATTATTTATCACCCTGCTTTCAGTGAGAGAGTGGAACAAATTTTATTCTCTCAACAACTGTGTCATTTTGTATGCTTTGTCATCGGGATTGATTTCAATAGGCTACTATTTTAAATATCCCACATGTCTATCAGCTTGTCTTGCTATGGGGGCTTGCATGTTGCTGTGATGCTGAAAGTTATACAACCAGTATTTCAGATACCAAGAAGGCCACCCATGGGAGACAGGTTTCAGCTGAGCTTCCAGACTAAGACAGACTGGGGAGAAGGATCCAGCAGCCCATCCCTGAGACATTTTGCCATTGAAAACTCAATGAATAGCAGAGAAGCACTGTCCAATATAGTGCTGGAAAATGAGGCCTCCAGGCTAGAAGGCATTCAAGAAACGACTGGGGAAGAGTTACCTCCTTAATAGAGAGTCAACCTTATTAAGAAGAATGGACTAAAGCCCCTGGGACCTCCTTTTGCTCCTGTGATGTGACTCAAGATGAGAAGGAACTTAGTGGCTGCAACAATGGGTTTAAACATAAAAAGATAGTGCGTATGGAACAGTGCTGGATAGTGCTTTGTCCTACCGTACTTATAGTGACTATGAGTCAGATCCCACTCAATGGTACCTAACAACAACTATTTTAAGTAACAATGAGTAATATGCCTACTTTTTAATACACCCAGGAAGGATTATAGAATGGCAGATTAGAGGCACCCAATACTTTCTTGTATTTCTATGAGTCTGAAATAAAACGTCATGTGTGCAGATGTAGGGAGAGGCAGGTGGCATGGAAAGACATGGGACTGTAATGGCAAATAGTAGACAGCTGAAGACCAGGTGGAATCCAAAAATATTGAACTATAGATTAGTAAAACCAAAATAATGAACTCTTCTTTCAGGTGCTAGGCAACACAATGGAGAAAAGGGAGAATTCCCCCTCAGTAGGGCTTTAAGTAAGCTCAGTTAGCTCCACAGATACATAATCTGGCAGTCTCCAAAGACTTAGCTGAACACAGGAGATCTGAAACCCATGCAGTAAGTAGACACTGGTAAAGATGCCCCCTTGTAATTCATTGGGGCTGGGATTTAGCTCAGTTGGTAGAGAGTTGCTCTGCAGTCTCTGAGGTCTCTAGTTCAATCTCCAACATTGCAAAAACAGGAGAAGGATGTGGCAATCCCAGTCCTGAGGCATCCTGAAACAATCAGCCTTTGAAAACCCTATGAACATCACTATGAGTCAGACAGGACTCGAGAGCTCCTAACAACAACAGCAATTCATTGCTTGCTCACTGGTAGTTTGAAACCATCTTTCAAAAGGTCTTACAGTCAAACCTTTGAGCTGAAGGAGTAGAAACTCTTGCATTTTTACATCTCTATGCCCCAAGGCCTCCTCTCTCTACTAGCTAATTGAGCAACCATTCTGAGAATTGATGAACACTGAGAAAACTGATTGTGACTTATACACAAACATTGAGACACAGGTCCATGAGGAAGTGTGGTCTCCCTGCAGATGGAAGAAGAACGCACTTCCATTTGGTAACTGTGTCTTGACTTCTGGGAAGAGGAAGGAGATCAGCTGTGTGTGAATACAAGAGGGAGATTGAGACAGAGATTGATGTGGCCAGGGCAGGGAGGGTTGCCATGTGCCCACATCTCATCCTCTCTAGTGAAAATTGCTTTTGATGGACTGCTTTCTCCACTCTCAGAATCCCAGAGATGTATCTTGAAAACACAGTAGATGCCTTGGCATTTTCTATGCCCATGTGTGCACTGGTAAAGCAACTGTTGTGCCAGGGGACATCCAACTGGGTGGTTCGCAGACTCAGTTGGTGAGTGAGAGCAGCATGAGGGTATCTTGTGCATTCACCACATTGTCAAACCTGCATCTTGAGAATACTGGCTAGAGTTCAACCAAACAGCTACCATAGAACCTATCTCACCCCAGCAGGAAAAGCATCATGGGGCTCAACCTCCACATAGCCCTTTTTGGTCTAACTAGTTTGGATTTCAATGAGAAAATGACACAATACTCTCTTGTCTCAAACCAACAAGTAAATTGCAAAATGACAAGCCAGGGGAAAAAGTAAAGCATCTCCATCCTCCATCTCTTCAACAAGAAAGAAATATTCACTCATTTATTTGTACCATTTTGTGTCAATTTGTGTTTGTTTTATTGTGTCTTCCGTTAATAGTATTTGTAACTCCTACATCCCTTTTACTTTTACTCTCCTTCTTATCCTGCTTCTTCACTCTTTATTCCTTTATTCACCTCTTCTTTTTTATTACTTATTAATAGTTTTGCCATTAGAAACTTTTAAATTTATAGTTTATAAGTATCTTGTCTTCTTTCTTTTATTGAGGGTGTAGTTGTTGATCATAATTTTTTTTACTATATTTAAATATATAGTTTGTAAGTGTTATTATTGTTATGCTGATCTACTTATTATTCTCCTCTGAGTAGTGGGGGGGATTTAGATCTTAAGAAAAGACTGCTCACTAAAAAGACTCCTATATAAAATCAGAAAAGATATTCATCCCAACAGATGTATAAATTGCAACTTAGAAATATGAAAAGGCAAAATAATATGACTTCTCTGGAAGTTCATAACTCTTTGGAAACTATATCCTAAGATATTGAAATGATTGAAATGCTAGGCAACATAATAGTCTAGTTTAAAAAGTGATCAATGTCTTCAAGGAGGATTCAAATGAACAGACATATGAAGTAAAGAAATCAGTTTAAGACATGGATGAGAAATTTACCTGCTCACATGAGGAATTCAGCAAAGAGATAAACATTTTGAAATAAAAGTAACACAAGTCTTGGAAATGGATATCTCAGCAAATCAAACAGAAAAACTCAGGATAAACTATCTCCAGTGGATAGATCAAGGAGATGAAATAATACCAGCTATGGAAGATAAGATTTAGGAATCATAACATTCATATAGCAGTAAGAAAAATACAAATAGTCATGATCACAACTTTCAAAAGCTTCTTGGATATGGCCAATTCAAAGAATCCTTGGATAAGCAGCTAATATACAAACTACAGGTAAAGAAACTTATTCAATGAAATTAGAGCAGAAAATTTCCCAAATCTAGGGAAAGGTACATATATCCAAGATATAGGAAGCATTTAGAACTCCAAATAGACATGATCAGAAAAGAATATCTGCATGTTACATTATAATTAAAATGTCAAGAATACAATACAAAAAATGCATATTGAAAGTAGTAAGAGAGTAGTGCCAAGTTGTTTACAAAACAACCCATCAAAATTATATTAGACCTTTTAGTAGAAACCCTCAAAAACAGGAAAGTACAGGATAAGTTATTTCAACCCCTAAGAGTAAATAATTGCCAATCAATATTGTTGTTGTTGTTAGGTGACATCGAGTCGGTATCCCACTCATAGCGACCCTCATAGGGTTTTCAATGGCTGATTGTTTCAGGATTGCCTTGGGAGTGGGTTGTCAGGTCCTTCTCCCATTTTTGTCGTGCTGGGAATTGAACTCGGGACCTCAGAGACTACAGTGCAGCACTCTACCAACTGAGCTAAATCCCAGCCCGCCAACCAATATTACTATATAAAAATTGTACTCTAAAATTAATGGAGAAATAAAGACCTTCCAAGATAAGCTCAAGCTAAAGTAATTTACAACCACTAAGTTATCATTGGAGAAGATGCATAAAGTAATCCAACAAAAATAAGGAATAAAAATAATTACAATCAGGAGAATTCAGAAAAGCATAAATCTTATGAGAGGACAGATGAACAAATGAGAATTCAAATAGAATCAAATATCTGCACCTCTGTAAACCACCAATACTCTAATGAGCACAGGGAGGAGAACAGAATATTTGAATCAACAAGAAAAAAACTCAACAAAATTGTAGAAATTAGCATATACCTCCCAATAATAACCATAAATGTAAATAATCTTAACTCTTTAATTGAAGCATGAAGACTAGCTAATTGGATTAAATAACAACATCCAACTATCTGCTGTTATAAAGAAACACACCTTACTGACAAATATACTTGCAGAAAGAAAGGTATAGAATGGAAAATGATAACCCAAACAAATTGAATCTAAAAACAAGTTGAAGTAGCTATACTCATGTCTGAAAAAGTAGACTTCATGACAAAATGAGAAGAGAGAAAGAAGGTAACTACACACTAATAATGGAAGCAAATAATAATCAAGAAGATATAATAATTATAAACACAGAGAGTGCCAAAAAGTGTACATATCTTGGGACAAAAGCTTTCCATTTTGCTATTCTAAGCATCATATGTTTACACTCATTTGGGTAATAGTATCTTTTGAGCAAATATCGTGCTATACATTACTACCATCATCCAATTCAACTTGGAAAAATAATACATAAATAACATTTCATAAAATGTGTATACATTTTTGGCATCCCCAGTATCTATTCACTGAACAATGGTGTACCCAACTTTGTTAATAAAAATCACTACCATATATAAAGGCACATATAAGTCCAGATACAATAATAGTGGGAAAATTCAATACCCCACTCTCAGCAATTGATAGATTACCCACACAAAATTTCAACAATGAAACTTCAGAGTTAAACTACATCATTGATCAAATGGACATAACAGACTTCTACAGAATATTCTATCTAACAGCTGTGAAATACACATTCTTCTTAATAACCTATAGAAGTTTCTCCAAAATAGATCACATTTTAGTTCATAAAAAGCAAGTCCTAACAAATGAGTCAGACTCGACTCGATGGCACCTAACAACAACAACAACAAATACAAAAGCATTGAAGTATTTTCTTGTAAAATTAGAAATCAACAGCAGAGAAACTAAAGAAAACATACAAACATATGGGGATTTAATAATACACTTTTGAATGATCAGTAGGTCATTGAAGGAACTGGAAAAATTTTGTATGAATAGCAAAGAAGCCCTGACAGTAGTACCAGGCATGGTACAATGTTGGGTAATGTTTCATTCTGTGGAACTCCAGATCCATATGAGTCATACCTGACTCAACAACAACTAACAATAAGAATCAAATGAAAATAAAATACCACTCACGAGATTCTATTGGATTCAACAAACACAGTTCTCAAAGAGATATTTATAGCTATGGGTGCCTACACTAAAACTCAGAGAGACTGCAAATAAATATAATGATGCACTTCAGTATCTTAGAAAAGCAAGAACATGCCAAATCTAAAACTATCAGAAGGTATGAATTGAAATTAATGAAATAAAAACCAAATGAATAATACAAAGGATGGATAAGACTGAGAGTTTGTTCTTTAAAAAGGTAAACAAGATTGACAAACTTAGCCAAACTAACCAAAAGAGAGAGAAAAAAACCAAAACAACAAAATTAGAGATGAAAAGGATATATTATAACAGATACTACTGGAATTCAGAGGATCATTAGAAAATTTTTTAAAAATTACATTCCAATAAGTTGGAAAATCCCAAAGCAATTGTTAAATCTCTAGACACATATGGCCTACCAAAATTGAACCCAGAGAATATATAAAAACCCTAAACAGATTTATAACAAGCATTGAGATTGAAGCAGTAATATAATTTACCAATAAAGAAAAGCCCAGGACCATAGGCATTCACTGATGAATTCTACCATACCTGTAAAGAAGAACTAACATCAATACTCTTCAAACTATGAAAAGAAAGATAGAAAGATGAGCTGGGTGCAGTGGCACACACCTGTAATCCCAGCAACTCAGGAGGCAGAGACAGGAGGATCACAAGTTCAAGACCAGAGGTAGTCTGTATAATTTAGCGAGACCTTGTTTCAAAAAGTAAAAAAATGGACTGAAGATGCAGCTCAGGAGTATAGCACTTGCAAAGTATGCAAGCATGAGGCCCTGGATTCAACTCCCAGTATCACACACACACAAAAAAATAGAGGAATAGAAAGAAAAGCAATAGTATAAAACTCATTCTATAAAATGAGTATTGCCCTGATACCAAAGCTAGTAAGAACACAGCAACAAAAGAAAACTGTAGACCAATTTCTTTGATGAATGTAGATGCAAAAATCCGTCCAAACAGAATTCAATAATACATTAAAAAGATCATACCCCATGATCAAGTTGCTTTCATATCATGAATTTAAGGACAGCTCAACATATGAAAATTAATAAGCATAATTCAACACATAAATAGAATCAAGGACAAAAATCACATGGTCATTTCAATACACGTAGAAACAGCCTTACACAAAATTTAATATCACTTTATGGCTGGGCGTGGTGGTGCACGCCTGTAATCCCAGTGGCTCGGGAGGCGGAGGCGGGAGGATCGCAAGTTTGAGACCAGAGGCAGTCTGCGTAACTTAGCGAGACCCTGTCTCAAAAAGTAAAAAAAATGGGCTGAGGTGCAGCTCAGTGGTCCAACACTTGCAGAGCATGCAGGCGCAAGGCCCTGGGTTCAACCCTGAGTACTGCAAAAAAAAAAAAATGAATATCACTTTATGACAAAAAATCTGTGAATAAACTAGAAACAGAAGGTAAATATGACAAACTGGTAGCAAATATACTCAGTGGGGGAAAAAATGAAAGGATTTCCTGTAAAATCAAGAAGGACAAAAGTGTGCCTCCCCTTTCCTTTATTCTTTGACATAGTGCTTAACTTATTAGCCATAGCAATAAGGCAAAAGAAAGAAACAGAAGGGATACAAATAGGAAAGGAAAAAGTCAAATTATCCCTATTTGTAGGTGATATGATTCTCTACTTAAAGAATCTGAAGATTCCACTAGAATACTCTTTGATCTTATAAACACTTTCAGCAAAGTATGATGATACAAAATCAATGTACAGAAACCAGTAGCTTTTCTGTACACCAGTAACATACTCACTGAAAAATATGTCAGGAAAACAATCTCATTCAAAATAGCCTCAAAAAATAACTTTAAAAGCTACTTAGGCATAAACTCAACCAAAGATGTTAAAGACAATAAAAACTACTGTAAAAACTAAAATACACTGAAGAAAGAAAATGAAGCCTACATTAGGAGATGGAGAGACCTTCCATAGTCATTGATTGGCAGAATTAATATTGTGAAAATGGCCATATCATCAGAAGCTGTCTACAAAGTCAATGAAATCCCCATCAAATTTCCAATGACATTCTTCATAGGCTAGAAAAATCAATACTAAAATTTATAATGAAACATAAAAGACCCTCAATAGCCAAAATAATCCTGAGCAAGTACAGAAATACTGGGTTTTTTCCTGAATGCCTTATTTCAAATCTTGCCTCTCCCCCGTCCTCCCAGTGCCTTTTTTTTACAGCTGCCTTATTTTAAAGGTTGGGGTCATGTGACTAGTTCTGTCCAATAGAATGTGGGAAAGATGACATTATACTATTTGCAGGCTTAACCATCAAATGTCCCACTTAATAATTTACCCTCTTAACTACTTAGGGAGCTGGATGCAAATTGATCCTTACAGAACTTCAAAGAACTTGTAGAAGGAGAACTCTCCCAAAATAGAAAGAGACACATCTTTAAATCACCACATGGAAGATCTTTCCAAACATCTAATTATATTATAAACTAAGTGAAGCCTTGCTTACATTAAGCCACTAAGATGTTAAAGATGCTTATTATAGCACATAGCTTCAATTAACCTGACCAATATATATTCCCAAGGCATGGATAAGTGTATAGCATTTCCAAAATTTAATTTTCTCTGATTTTTTTCCAAGAAACATTTTGAGCGATTATTTCTTTATGAATTTAATATCATCTTTAATGTCATTCACAAGATCTTTTATGACAATTAAGGTTCTGAATTAGCTGACCTTAATATGGAGAAATTATCTGGGTAATCCTGGTTTTCCCAAGGTAATCATATTAGCAAAAGAGGAATACAGAAGGGTCCCTCTGAGAAATGCAGCATAAAGAGAGGTTAAAGAATGACATGACATGCCATAGCCAAATGTATCCTTCATAGAAGATATGTACAGGACCGCAGGGTGCATCTAGCAGTAAAGACTGGCTCCTGGCTGACAGTGAGCAAGGGTGTGGGAATCTCAGTCCTAGAATTATAAGAAACTTCCACTTGAGATCAGCAGAAGGCAAATGAGAGACTGAAGCCAAAGGGAAGAAGAGCTTTTCAAAAGGCATGAAGTTAGTCTTAAATCTGACCAAAAAAAATCTTCTATAAAATAATGGCTTAGAAATTTATTGCAATGTGTAAGCCTGTCATTCTTATAGACATTCAGTAGATGATATTTTGATTGTGCTTATGAAAAATTGCCACCTATGGTTTTCACTTCAGCTATATGGAAAACAAAGTTTCTTTGGGAAGAAGGGAGAGGAAAAGATTCTACTGTATATAATTTGGAGACCATTGATGACTTTAGACAGAAAGTAATTTGGGGTGCATGACTTGGGAGTAGCAGATAATGCTATAAATACAGTGAAGATAATGTGGAAAGTAGACAGAGTATTAAGGGGTTTGTCTCCATTATTGTGTTTATTTTTATGGAATGTGGCTATAAGAAATGACATAGGAAAACAGAGGTCAAGAGAAGGATGTCTGTTTTACAGGAAGAAAAGACTTTATACGTCTATGCAGTGAAGAGAGTCTTCAGGAAACAACTTTAGAGAAGGTGTGATAAACTCTAAAACTTCTTCAAGAGACAAGGGACTGCAGTTCCCCGGGATTATCCTTGGCCAGGAACATGTTTCTCTCAAAAGACAGATTGTTGTCTGTCTAGGAGATGGAACCAACAGGCAAGAACACCAAGACAGTGCAGTGGGGAGAAGGCATGTACCATCAAAACAGCCAGTCACGTCAAAAATTCCAGTGGCGAACTAAGAGGAATAATATGGCTGGAGCCATGTGAGAGAGCAGAAGCTTCCTTAGAAGGCCCTTTGTCCAAAAAAGAAAGAAATGGGAGGGAGTTCTTCTTCAAAGCTGAATTAAATGTTCTCTTTCCTTCTTTCCTCCTGCTTTGATGCTGGGGGCACTGTATTAGTTAGCTGTCGTTGCCGTAGCAGAAAAACCAATGGAAACAAGTTGATGGAGGAAAAAGGTTACTGGGAGCTCAGAGTTGTAGGATCCATCTGTAATGGTGGCAAGACATGGTGGCAGAGCAGGCATCTAGGCAGTCACTTGGGCCCATGGCTGGGGATTTCATGGCATTCCAGGTCAGGAGACAGAAGCCTGGGACTGCTGGTCCAGAGAACAGGCCCCCAAAGGCCTGGCCCAAGTTATACACCACTTCCACTTCTGCAAAGCTAAATCCTGCCTCCCATAGCTCCATAACCTCCACAAACAGCGCCAGCAGGTGGGGATCCAATGTCTCCTTTGGGAGACATTTTATATTCAAACCATGACAGTCACTTAATACCACAGGAATGTCTCCTAGTGCTCTACAGCTGGGCTGAGCCTGACAGGGGGACTGTATACATTTCCAAAGTACATATGTCAGCATTACAAAGTCCATTAGTCACACAATAAGATGCACTTGATATAGTGCCAGACTTTGTACTATTGCAATGCTTGATTCCATGGGTTAAAATTGAATGCCATCTCCAAAGTGAAGTCACATCTAGCACACTAGAGGCAGGCTGGAAATGTGAAACTTGTGCCCAAAATATAGAGCTTCTTTTTGCATTATTATCCTTTTCATGTCATCAACCAAAAAGACATAATTATATGATTCTGGAAAAGAGTCAAATGATCCTTGTCCTGGGCCCACCTCAGTTTAGTCAAGAGCATCTTCAAGAGACTTAGAATTTATCCTTTCATCCTGTTTCCCAATTCAGTTATTAGGTGAAATTAGACATAAATCATTATGATTATTATGCATGCATAAAATGAATAGTTATCAAGCTTTGCCAGTAACCACTTTACAAGTTGCCCTGGTGAATTATTCCTAGTATTTGCTATTACACGAGCACTATTGAGTTTTCGGATCTCTCAATTTTCAGTCAACAGATCTTCAACAAGCACCATGTTCTAAGCAGTGCAACAGAACTGTTGATTATATACCCATGTGGATATAGCAGTTTATAACATAGAGCAATTCATGCTGTAATGGATCAACTGAGCAAGGCAGAAATAAAACAAATCATTGTTGTTGTTGTTGTTGTCAGGTGCCATGAAGTCAGGTCAGACCCACAGCGACCCTCATAGGGTTTTCAATGGCTGATTGTTTCAGGATGGCTTCAGGAGTGGATTAACATCCTTCTCCCACTTTTTGCAGTGCTGGGGATTGAAGCAAGGTCCTCAGAGA
>VMDO01030321.1:0-21460 GCA_007922755.1 Pedetes capensis | reverse complement strand
GGGAGGGGGAGGGGGAGGAGCCACCACCTAATTGTCCTCTGTGTGGGTAAATCTGGGCAGGTGGCTTTGCTCAGCTCCGCGCCCCACTTCCCAAGGCTGAGGACCTGTTGAACCCCTGCTGTAGCTCAGACCCCAGGACGGAGGGCGGACCCAGCGTCTCCCAAGGAGGCCATCACGCTGCCCAGCCAAGTAAACCGAGACGCCAGAGGGCGCGCGGCCTCGAGAGCGACGCGAGCGGGCGGCCCCCGTCCCTCTCCGTGGCCGTCAGCCCAGCCCAGCGTCCGCGCGCTGTTTTCACGCGCGACCAGCAGTGTGCGAGCTGGGTAGGGGCGGAGCATGGCAGAAAGGTTGGATGGAAGGACAGCAGCGACGAGTGGGAGGAAAACGCGCATGGAGGACTCACTCAGACCCTGCAGAGGCTGCTGGTGTCCGCTGAGTCCGGAGACCTCTGGGCACTGAGTCAGGGATTTGCCGTCCCGGCCCTCGCTGGGCCTCTCTTTAGCAGTGCTTCCCTGGCCTCCGCGCGCCTCCACGGGAGACCTAGACATTCTCCCGAACTCTCCCCTGCCATCTGTCCAGTGGGAGCTGTGCGCTGTGCGGCTCTGATCCGGGGCTCAGGACTCTGATCTTGGGTTCAGAGTGGAGGAAAAAGGTGCTCTCCTCTCTCTCCATCCCGGCAAAGGATCGGGGCCCCCTCCGTTTCACACATCCCTTGCATTTAATAAATGATGGTATTTTGTTGTGGTTAGGTGCCATTGAGTCAGGTCTGACTCATAGTGACCCGATGTACAACAGGATGAAACACTTCCCCAACACTGTGCCATGCACACGATCTTTTTATGTTTGAGCCCAATGTTGCAGCCACTGTGTTTCTTCTCGAGTCATGCCACATCAGCAAAAGAGGACTCCAGGGCCTCTATTCCATTCCCATCATTCAGGTCGACTCTATTTTGAAGAGGCAACTCTTCCTGAGTCATCTCTTGAATGCCTCCAGCCTGGGGGACTCATTTCCCAGCTCTATATCTGACAGTGCTTCTCTGCTATTCGGAGGGTTTTCAATGGCTGTTTCAGGAGTGGGCTGTCAAGTCCTTCTCCTAGTCTGTCTTAGTCTGGAAGCTCAGCTGAAACCTGTCCACCATGGGTGGCCCTGCTGGTGTCTGAGATACCGGTGACATAGCTTTTAGCCTCGCAGCCATACGCGAGCCCCACAGCAGAAGCTGACAGACACATGGCACTGCAGAAAGCGCGTGACGCCTTGTGATGGGTTAGGCACCCAGCTCTGAGATCGCGTGAGAAAATGGCTGGTTTCAATGGCAGATTTTCTCCATCAAAACCTATGACTTGTTCCCTCCCAGAGCGCAGCTGGGTCCATTATAGAAAATGGAGTGAAATGTTGTCAGCTCGCCGCCGTAAAAATGAATGAGTCTTGCTGTTCATTATTTTAAATTGCAGATGGCTGCACTGATATGCATTTATTTTTGTCATTTCTCCGTGGCCTTGGCTGAGGGTCGGACCCTTGAATAATAAATAAACAGAAAGACACGTATTGGCACTTGAGCCTTGCCCCTCTGCTGGTTTTTTTTCTTTCCCATTTGTGACAAATTCAAAAAATGCAACACTCTCAAATGGCTTTCTAATCTTGAGTCTCTTAAGCTGTCACTCAGTCGCTCTCTCAGAAAACGGGCTACTGAATCTCAGGGGGAAATGTTTTATAGAGACTTCCACGTTGCAAACTTGTTCCCAGGCTTAGAGGCAGCCCTTCGGTAGCTTTAGAATTAAAATAAGCACTTGGAGTCAACGTTGCTTATAGAAATAAAAGATGTTCATTTGGAAATGCCAAAGGCACTTTGTTGTTGTTGTTAGGTGCCGTCGAGTCGATATCCGACTCATAGTGACCCTCATAGGGTTTTCAGTGGCTGACTGTTCCGGGATTGCCTTGGGAGTGGATTGCCAGGTCCTTCTCCCATTTTTGCGGTGCTGGGAATTGAACTCGGGACCTCAGAGACTGCAGCACAGCGCTCTACCAACTGAGCTAAATCCCAGCCCAAAGGCACTTTAGCAGACTTAAAAATGATGATTTTTTTGTTGTTGTGTGGGCATGATTGAGTTTTTAGGTTTTTTTTTTAGATCCAGAATTTTTACAGCATGAATCTCAACAGTGGACCAAAGAGCAAGGCAACAGTTGTTGTTGTTGTTGTTAGGTGCCGTCGAGTCGGTATCCGACTCGTAGCGACCCTCTGTACAACAGGGGAAACACTATTGTCAGTGCTTCTCTGCTGTTCATAGGGTTTTCAATGGCGGATTGATTTTTGGGCGGGGGGGTTGCCAGGTCTTCCTTCCAAGCCTACAGCACCTGGTGTTCCCAGGCGGTCTCCCATCCAGGTACTAACCAGGCCCGACCCTGCTTAGCTCCAGAGATCTGGCGGGATCGGATGCCACAGGGCTACCGCTGCAGGCAAGGCAACAGTTAATGTCGTGGTAATGCCTGTGGGTATATCTTCAAGTCTTCTATTGTTAAAAGGATTTTACATCATATTGGTCCAGTACTTAAGGAACTATTGAGAGCGAAAAGACCAAAAATATAATATGTCTCAGAATTATTAAAGATAGGAGAAGCAGTTGAGTTGTTATAGGGAGATGAGAATCTATACCCTAGGGCATCCTTGATTTTCAAGAAAGTGTACAACTCAGAATGGCCTTTTGTTGTTGATGTTGTTAAGTGCCCATGAGTTGGTGTCCAATTCATAGTGACCCAATGTATAACAGCTGAACCACTCTTGTCAGTGCTTCTCTGCTGTTCATAGGGTTTTCAATGGCAGATTGTTTTTGGGAGTAGGTTGCCGGGTCCTTCTCCTAAGCCTGCAGCACCTGGTGTTCCCAGGCGGTCTCCCATCCAAGGACTAACTAGGCCTGACCCTGCTTAGCTTCTGAGATCTGACGGGATCACATGCCACAGTAGTACAGCTGCAGTTAGAATATCCAGCTAATCCTCCAGATTTGATCTCGGGAATAAGAGCCTTCCTCTTCTCCCCAGCCCCACCCTTCTCTTTTGAGCCCCAACCCCTGGCTCCAAGTGCAGGATTTGAAGCCTTAACAACCTCTAACGGGATTTCCGTTCATCTTTGCCCCATTCTCCTCCCCCCCAGTCTCTTCTTACGCATTAAGAACCCCGCCACGCGCAGGACGGATCTCTCCGCCATCTGCCGTGATTCAGAGAGGGCAGTCGAGGAGAAACCGTGCATGGGTTGAAGCTCGCGTCCTTCTGTCCCTTAAACAAGCACAGCCTGGAATTGCTGTGTGATCCAAACGAGCGAGGTGAGCTGTGTTTCTGCGCCGTGTAAACTGCGTGAAATTAGCGTTGTCTGCGTGGTCAGTTCCCCTGCAGGGACCAGAAGGAAGAGCTTTGCAGGGACAGCTCAGGGGAATGTTTTAAGGATGTTGTTGTTGTTGTTAGGTGCCCTTGAGTCGGTATCCGACTCATAGTGACCCTCTGTACAACAGGGGAAACACTATTGTCAGTGCTTCTCTGCTGTTCATAGGGTTTTCAATGGCAGACTGATTTTTTGGGAGGGGGTTGCCAGGTCCTTCTCCCAGGCCTACAGCTTCTGGTGTTCCCAGGCCCATCCTGGTACTAACCAGGCCTGACCCTGCTTAGCTTCCGAGATCTGATGGGATCGGATGCCACAGGGCTACAGCTACAGGGTTTTAAGGATAGGAAAAGAAAAAGCCACACTTCCTCCAAACCTCGCAGACTAACAAATAAACAACAGGTTAGGTGCAAGGGTTAGGACGAGGTTCTCAAAGAGTCTAGCCCTCAGAGCGCGCATCTCATTTAGGAAAAATAATAGCAATTCATCAAGGCAGAAAGCCAAAAAAATAAAAATAAAAAAGAGAAAAAATGTGTTTTTTGTAGTAATGGGTGGTCAGACTTTGTGCACGCTACACAAGTGCTCTACCACAGGGATATGACCCCTAGACACTTTAAAAAATATTTATTGGTTTATTTATATTTTATTTATTTATTTGTTTGTTTGTCTTGTGGTACTGGGAGATTAAATTCAGGATCTCATAGATGTCTGCAAGTGCTCTATCAAAGGCTGCACCCCCTTTTGGTGAAATTTTTGTTTATTTATTCATTTGTTTATTTATTTTGCAGTCCTTAGGGGTTGATCCCAGGGCCTCGCATCTGTTTTG
This sequence comes from Pedetes capensis, assembly GCA_007922755.1. Taxonomy (NCBI): domain Eukaryota; kingdom Metazoa; phylum Chordata; class Mammalia; order Rodentia; family Pedetidae; genus Pedetes; species Pedetes capensis. The sequence goes on along the minus strand of VMDO01030321.1, from coordinate 17,266 downwards.
TGAGTGCTCTACCCCCGACCTGGATCCCAACCCATTTTTTGACTTTTTATTTTGAGACAAGATCTCACTAAATTCCTTCGGCTGCCACTGGCCTCAAACTCACGATCCTCCCGCCTCAGCCTCCTGTGTGCTGGGATCACGGGCGTGGCCCCCACACCAGGCTCCTCTTCCACCGTGAGACGAGATCTCGTGAGGTTGAGACAGGGTCTCGCAAAGCCCAGGCTGGCCTGGAACTTGGGATCCTCCCGCCTCTGCCTCCCAAGTTCCTGGGATCACAGGTGCGCAACATAGCTCTGGGCTTAAAATATTTCTCTAAATTATATTTCCCACAGCTGTCTCCCTGACGCTCATTTCTTCAACCTGTACGCATGGCCCGGCCAGAGTAGGGGGGTGACCGTGTAGAAGCAAAGCCACGCCTCCTCCAGACCTGCAGAGGAACAAATAAACACCAGGGGGCAATGGTTAGAATGAAGTTCTCAAAGCGTCCAGCCCTCAGAGCTCACATCTCAGTTAGCATCGTAGCCCAGGAAACTCATGGTACGACCTCGCTTCTCAGTTTTCTGAGGCTTCAATCCATCGTTTCTAATACATGAGTAAAAACATCTCTCTCTAGGGAGCTTCTCTTGTTGTTGTTATTAGGTGCCATCAGGTCAGATCCAACTCACAGTGGCCCTAGGTACAGCAGAATGAAATACTCTCCAGCACTGTGCCATGCACACGATCTTCTTATGTTTGAATCACTGTTGCAGCCACTGTGTGTCTTCTCATTTTGAGTCATGTCACATCAGCAAAAAGAGGTCCCCGGGGCTTTACTCCATTCCTATCATTCAGGTCGACTCTACTTTGAGAGGGTAACTCTTACCCAGTTGTTTCTTGAATGCCTCCCAGCCTGGGGAGCTCATTTTCCAGCACTATATTTGACAGTGCTTCTCTGCTATTCATACGGTTTTGAATGGCTGATTGTTCCAGGAGAGGGCTGCCAGGTCCTTCTCCCTGGTCTGTCTTAGTCTGGAAGCTCAGCTGAAACCTGTCCACCATGGGTGGCCCTGCTGGGATCTGAGATACTGGTGACATAGCTTTCAGCATCACAGCAACACGCGAGGCCCCCACAGCACAACAAGCTGAGAGATGTGGGGTGTCCTATGGAATTACGTCCCCATAAGTGCATTGTAAATTGGAAATACTTTACGCAGAAAAACATTTAATTCAACAACATTCCTTAATAACCCAGCCCAGCCCAGCCTTCCTTAACGTGCATTCGCCCACAGCTGGGCAAAGCCATCTGACGCAAAGCCTATTTTATACTAACGGGTTGATGTTTCCCTCTGATTTATTGGACACACACTGAAGATTAAAACCAGCCTGGCGGCGTGACACGCTTCTGCAGCATTGTAAAGCCAGAGCACCAGACGTCGGCAGTCATCTGTCCCGTTTTTCCTGCCTGAGCCGGGCGACTCTAGCTTCTGTCACAGCGAGACCCGGATCTCCGAGCTTCCAGATGGCCAGGCTGGCCTCTCCCTCAAATCCAGGGTGGGTGTTCGGTGGCATCAGCGTCCCGGCTCCTTCCGCTCAGACTTTTGCTGTCCTCAAACACAGCGGCTCTCGCCAGGAACTGTCGCCCATGCCCACCGTGCCAGGGACTCAGAGGATGCAGAGCCCCGGCCCCTGGCAGCCTGGCAATGCAGTGAGATTCGGCCTCAAAGAAAAACTCAGAATAAGGCTGGGGCTGTGGCTCCGTGGGGCGAAGCCCCTGCCTAGCGCGCACATGGCCCTGGGGTTAACGCTCAATTTATTATTATTATTTTTTTACAGTACTTGGGGGTTGAACCCTGGCGCCTCACATACTTTGCAAGTGCTCTGCCACTGCGCTGCACCCTCAGCCCATTTTGTAATTTTTAATTTATTTTTTATTTTTAAATTATTTATTTATTTATTTATTTATTTTTGAGGTGCTAGGGGTTGAACCCAGGGCCTTGCGCTTGCATGCTCTGCAAGTGCTGCACCACTGAGCTGCACCCCAAGCCCATTTTTTTTACTTTTTGAGACAGGGTCTCGCTAAATTACGCAGACTGCCTCTGGTCTCAAACTTGCGATCCTCCTGCCTCCACCTCCCAACTCACTGGGATCACAGGCGTGGGCCACCAAACCCGGCTTTTCTATTTTTAAATTTTTTATCTTGAGATAGGGTCTCACTAAGTTAAGGACCGGGCTGGGATTTAGCTAGTTGGTTAGAGCGCTGCGCTGCAGTCTCTGAGGTCCCGAGTTCAGTTCCCAGCACCGCAAAAATGGGAGAAGGACCTGGCAATCCACTCCCAAGGCAATCCCGATACAGTCAGCCATTGAAAACCCTATGAGGGTCGCTATGAGTCAGATACCAACTCGATGGCACCTAACAACAGCAACAACAAGTTAAGGACCACTCATGGTGCAGGCTGCCTCTGGCCTCAAACCTGTGATCCTCCTGCCTGCCTATGCCTCCTGAGTTGCTGGGATTACAGGCGTGAGCCACTGTAACTGATCAGCCTCCCCACCCCAGTTCTTCATGTGTGGTCCCAGCCCAGCAGCATCAGATTCCAGGAATCTGTAAGAAATCCACTCCCAAAGCAATCCCGAAACAGCCAGCCATTGAAGACCCTATGAGGGTTGCTATGAGTTGGACCCAACTCGATGGCACCTAACAGCAACAACAATAACAACACACCCACATACAGTGTTGAAAAGGCCATTCTGGGGCAAAGCCCCATCCGCAAAGAGAAAAAGGATTCCCTGGGTTAGGGTCATAAAGATAAGGATGACAATGATAATAATGATCAACGCTAACAATCACGGTTGCTTGTGAAGTGCTGAGCATTCCGGCATTTTATATGATTTTTTTATTTTTAATTTTTTAAAAAATCTGAAACATTTTAAATGTTTATTATTATTTTTCATTTTTGCGGTAGTGAGGAGCAGGACCCAGGGCCTCGTGCACGCTTTCATCAAGCTGTCAACCACTGAGCTGTACCCCCAGCCCATTTTTGACTGTGTATTTTGAAACAAGGTCTCCCTAAGTTACATGGGCTGCCTTTGGCCTGAAATCTGTGATCCTCCTGCCCCCATCTCCCTAGTCCCTGGGACTGAAGGCAGGTGCCACTGCCTGCGGATTTTACATGTGATATTTTGTAGAATCGTCACAACCTTCAAAGGAGTTCCTGGTGCTTATTCTCACATTAGAGATGAGGGGGCAAGAACGCAGACTCAGCTCATTGGCCCAGGCCACACATGTGGTGGGCACATTGGGGATCAAGCTTGGGTTGCGCATGGTTCTTAAAGCCGATATGCTTAACCTCTGCCTCACGCTGTGAACCAACTTTGTTGTTGTTGTTGTTGTTAGGTGCCATCGAGTCCGTATCCGACGCACAGCGACACTATGTACCACAGGCGAAACACTATTGTCAGTGCTTCTCTGCTGTTCATAGGGTTTTCAATGGTGGATTGGTTTTTGGGAGTGGGTTGCTGGGTCCTCCTCCCACAAGCTAACTTTAAGCTTATGAAAGTAGAGGTTAATAGTACGCTGCTGTGATAAGGAGCTAGATGAGAAAGGAAAGAAAAGGCCAGACGTCCGGGAGCACACCTACAACCCAAGCACTCTGGAGGCTGAGGCAGGAGGATCGCGAGTTCTAGGCCAGCGTGGGCCTCGCGAGACCCTGTCAAAACCTCTTGAGATCTCACCTCAAGGTGGAGGAGGAGCCTGGTGTGGTGGCCATGCCTGTGATCCCAGCACTCAGGAGGCAGAGGCAGGAGGATCACAGGTTCTAGACCAGCCTGGACCTCGCGAGACCTTGTCACAAAATAAATAAATAAATAAATAAATAAATTAATTAATTTTAAAAAATGAAAATGAAAAGAAAAAGAAAAGAAAAAGAAAAAAGAAACAAAGAAACAAAACAAAACAAAAATATACAACAACAACCAAAAAAAAAACCCACAAGGGAGAAAGTTTGTGTTTAACGCTTCCGGGAGAGTGGCAGGTCAACGCAAAAGAGGAAAACCCTCCACCAGATGGATTGACACAGTGTCTGCAACAATGGGCTTAAACATAAATAAGATCGTTTGCCTGGCACAGAATCGGCAAGTGTTTCGATCTGCTGTACATAGGGTCGCTATAAGTCAGACTCGATTCGACGGCACCTAACAACAGCAACAACAACATGGCATTTGACAGCAAGCATGTGGGACAGTGGACAGTGGTCTTAGGGTACAGATGCACCAGCGAGAGGGGACCTGTGTATCAGACCGAGCAAGGCCTGGCCCTCTGTGTCCCTGGGCCCTCGCGGAGGCCCTGGCTACGGGCCACAAGGCCTTGGACGGATCAATTCACCTTTATGAGCTTTATGAACACATGGTCTATAAAGCAAGGCTGCTACCTTTAACGCCGGCCAGTAGGAGGGGCCAATGAAAAAAAAAGCTAGCGCACATAGGGGTGGCACCTGCAGAGAGCCATTCTTAGAAAGTCCAGAGGGGCCCCTGGCCTAAAAAGATGGAGCAATGAACAACAGCAGGGCTGGAGATGGATTTGGAACATTCTGGCAAACTCTGCAGCCAGGGCAGAGGGGGGGCCCTGCTGGACCGAGAGGCCCCGGGCTGCCCAAGGCAGGAGGCACAAAGTGGCCTGGTGTGTCCAGGACACAGCAGCGGACAGCTGGAGAGGGAGCAGGACCGTGGCCAGGGCATGAGCAGGGCAGGGATGGAGGGAGACAAGGCTCAGAGACGCTGCTCCCACTTCCCATTATAATGAAAACTTGGGCTGAGCCTGCAGGTGCGCGCCTGGAATCCCAGCCCTGGGGAGGCCTCGTGAGACCCTGTCTCAACCTCACCAGATCTCATCTCCAGGTGGGGGAGGAGCCTGGCGTGGTGGCCACGCCTGTGACCCCAGCAATCCCCAGGCAGAGGCTGGAGGATCCTGAGTTCCAAGGCAGCCTGGGTCTCGCGAGACTCTGTTTCAAACTAGAGATATCTCATCTCCAACTAGGGGAGGAGCCTGGTGAGGTGGCCACGCCTGTGAACCCAGCAATCCGGAGGTGAAGGCTGGAGGATCTCCAGTTGCAGGCCAGCCTGGGCCTCTCCAGACTCTGTCTAAACCTCGCGAGATCTCATCTCCAGGTGGGGGAAGAGCCTGGCACGATGGCCATGCCTGCGATCCCAGCAATCCAGAGGCGGAGGCTGGAAGATTGCGAGTTCCAGGCCAGTCTGGGCCTCGCGAGACCCCGTCTCAACCTCGCGAGATCTCTTCTCAAGGTGGGGGAGAAGCCTGGTGTGGAGGCCATGCCTATGATCGCAGCACTTGGGAGGCTGAGGCGGGAGGATCCAGAGTTTGTGTTCAGATTTGAGTTCCATAGCAAGACCCTGTCCCAAAAGTTAAAAAAAAAAAAAAAAAAAAGTGATATACTTAGGTTGTCCTCTACAAACCGCCATGCACCGCGCAACCATTGCCTGTCACTGTAGGCATTGCTAAGCTACAGCAAGCCGAGGATTGCAGTCCGAAAAGCTGGGACGCAATTTCACACCACTGTAGAAAATGCTGGGGAAAAAAAAAAAATCCACACGTTGGGTGGGAGGACGGACGTCATCGCGCTCCAAATGGAGGGTGATTTATAACCAGGCGTCATCGATCTTCGTAGGTCCGCATCAATTTTATATCTAATTTAAAATTTTGAGGTCTCAGTGTGCTCATTAAAGAATATAATGGATTTACATATTTTAATTATGTTTTATGGATTGTGAACATAATGTAATTAAGGGGCTTTTCAAGAGGCGTGATTAATGGACGGGGTGGCCGGGCATACGGCAGGTCTGAGACGCCACACCGAGTGGCCTTGGGGGAGAGGAGCCTGGTCTCCCGGCTGACAGCCTCAACCAGGGCCTTAGACACTAACCATGCTGAGGGCACTGGAACCCAATGATGCTGAACGATCGCAACACGGGGACTGGAAGAGAGGGAGGAGGGCAGGCCAAGGCCTCCCCAGTGCTGGGATCACAGGCGTGGCCACTGCGCCAGGCTCCTCCCCTGCCTGGACACAGATCTCGCGAGGTTGAGACACCCTCTCGCGAGGCCCAGGCTGGCCAGCATCTCGAGATCCTCCAGCCTCGACCCAGGATGGCTGGGATCACAGGCAGGGCCACAGCAGCAGGCTCCTCCCCTACCTGGAGATGCGATCTCGCGAGGTTATGACAGGGTCTCGCTGGTTTAGAACTTGGAATCCTTCTGCCTCAGCTTCCCAAGTGCTGGGATTCTAGTTGTGCCTCACCCGCCCGGCGCAGGTCACATCTATTTTAAATATGGATTTAGAATCTTGATTTTCTCGTGGGCAGAATGACCAAAATCATGCCTTTTGGGTTGATTGTAGAGGTTAAAAGCAGCAAGCTTCTTAATTATGACTTGGGGTTAACAATATCCCGCAGCTGGTGGCTGTGGGGCATGCCAGGAATCTCAGCCACTGAGGAGGCTGAGGCAGGAGGATCGGGAGATAGAGGCCAGAGGCAGCCTGCACAACTTGGCTAAACCCTGTCTCAAGATAGAAAATGAAAACGGGGTTGCAGCTCAGTAGTGGAATCACTGGCTAGCATGTGTAAAGCCCTGGGTTCAACCCCTAGTACTGCAATAATAATAATAATAATAATAATAATAATAATAATAATAATAATAATAACACCCATTGTGCACAGTAAGCAGACACTCAGGATAGGGCAGCTTCCTCCCTCCCTCCCTTCGGTCTGTCTTCTAAGGATGAAATCCACACTGTTCAGCTGTGATTGCTCCTTTTATGCACAGATCTATCCAACACCCTGCTGCCCACAGGGCAAGTTGGGAACGTGCCCTGGGGTCTGATGGTCCCAGAAGTGCGCTCTCTCCTCCATGCAGCGGTACAGCTACTCTATTCCTTCTCTCAGGCAAGGATCCAATTGTTGTTGTTGTTAGGTGCCCTCTAGTCGAGTCTGACTCATAGTGACCCGATGTACAACAGAACAAAACACTCCTGGACACCGTGCCATGTGTTGAAGCCCTCTGTCAGTGCTTCCCTGCTAGTCATGGAGTTTTCGATGGCTGATTGTTTCAGGAGTGGGTTGCCAGGTCCTTCACCCATTTTGAGATGCTGAGGATCGAACCCAGGTCAGAGCAAGCACTCTACCAACTGCGCTAAAGCCCAGCCCCCAGGATCCAGTAAGGTCATGAACACTGACCTGCAGTTCTCTTCCTGAGGAATATTGCTGGCCTCTAGGGGGAGCTCAAGACTTCATCATGTCGGTGGCCTGGGTCGAAGGCAGAGATTGTAAACCGACAGCTACTCAGGAACATGTGTTGAATGAAGGGAAAGATCATTGGAGGCACGGATGGCAGGGATGAGGGTAAATCCTGGCTTCTGATGGCTGTTTTTTTTTTTTTTTAATCAATTAAAATGTTGCACCTTGTGGCTCTCTCTTCCTTGCTCCATGTTTGGCTCTAGGTTTACTAAGGCTGCCTCCCACTTGGATGGAGGCAAATGCACCCCGCATTCTGCCCACAGTCTTCCTTTTTCTTTTTGTCACACTGAGGCTGCACCCCCAGCCCCTGCCTACCTTTTATTTTGGGGCAGGGTGTAAGTTGTATAGGCTGCCTCTGCGCCGAACTCGCGATCCTCCTGCCTCGGCCTCCCAAGTGCTGGGATCACAGGCGTGGCTACCACGCCAGGCTCCTCCCTCGCCTTGAGATGAGATCTCGCGAGGTTGACACAAGGCCTCGTGAGGCCCAGGCTGGCCTGGAACTCAGGATCCTTCCGCCTCCGCCTCCCTAGTGCTGAGATCTCAAGCAGCACCGGGCACCAGGCTCCTCCCACACCTTGAGACGAGACCTCACGAGGTTCAGATAGGGTCTCGCGAGGTCCAGGCTGTCCGGAGCCTGCGATCCTCCTGCTTCAGCCCCCAGAGTAGCTGGGATCGCAGGTGGGCAGCGTGGCATCCAGCCTGATTTTTGTTTAGAAAGTTAGATGACCAAGTGAGGGCCAGGGACAAAGGCCGCCTGGTGTGGGTTCCTCGAGGCTCTGCAAGAACCATCCACCCCGAAAATATCTCCTTTCGTTTATCTTCGCCTTGACTCAGCCTCAAAGGAGGGAACCTTAGCGGCTGGGACAGAATTGAGGTCCACAGGGCAGAAGCTGTGGGGGCAGCAGGCCTTGGATCTTTGTTCTCTTTGGGCAAAACAGCTGGGTAGCACATTAAAAAGTGGGACCCTGTTTATCTCGGTTCTACTGATGTTTGTGAACAGTGTTTCCAAACAAAAATGAAAGGGCTGAGGCCCTAGCTCAGTAGGAGACCCCTTGCCTAGGGTGCAAGAGGCCCTGGGTTCCATTCCCAGCACTGCAAAAAATAAAAATAAAAATAAAAATAAAATAAAATAATAAATGAAATAAGAAATATCAAGCAGAAGTGAAATGTCCTCCCTATTTCCAGAGAATGACGTAAGCCATGGTAGTGGTCGGCCAAGGAAACAAAGGCTTAGGAAGGACTAACTCCTGTTGGGGAAACCTTTTCAAAGGGGGATGTACCTGAATTGAATATTGAGCTGAGGGAAGAATGTGCCAAATACATTGGGGTATCCCACCATATGGGAATGGAATAGACGTGGGTAGAGGGTTGTGATAGAGGTTTAGATATGGTGTGTTGTTGCTAGAAGTGGTTAATTCTTGGACTCTAAGGAAAGTATGGGATAAAACTAGAATTGTATTTGTTGTTAGGTACTGTGGAGTCAGGTCCAACTCACAACGACCCAATGTACAACAGACACACTCCCTGACTCTGTGCCATGCCCGGCACTATGTCAGTGCTTCTCTGCTATTCATAGGGTTTTCGATGGCTGATTATTTTTTGGGGGGTGGGTTGCTGGGTCCTTCGCCCATTCTTTGCTTTAAGCGGTGTGACTTCAACCATACAATCCAGAGGTGATTCCATACATCCGAGGGTATTGGGGACTTATTAGAGAAGAAGTCATACAACGCGATCATATGATCGACCAGAGCTGTGATTTAGAAACATTTCTGATGTTAGCATGGAAGGTGGACAGGAGGAGGGATGCACCATAAGAGGAAATACCTGTGAAAAACCTGTTGCTGTAACACAATGTGGTCATCACTTAAGGCAGGTCGGGGTGGATAACGTCAGGGGACAGGTTCAGAACTTCCTTCAGACGCAGACTCCAGAAGTATATTTGGAGGCAGTTGATCATATTTCATAATCAATTGAATGTGATGGATAATGGTCAATGTGACAAAAGTCTCACGCTGTAAAGAATGGCCAAATGGAATTGATATATCAAGATAGACCAGTAAAGAAGGTATATTAGATTTTCAAGGGCAGAGAGAGAAGGATGGTTTGGAAATATCATTTGCTTACACAAATACAAGGTGTGGTCAAAAATACGATGACTGTTTAAATTAAAAAGTTATTTCAGTAAAAGACACATTGCTATTAACCCCCCTCTGATACTCCCCCTGGCTTTGAACACACTCATCCCTCCGTTCCTGCCACTTCCTGAAGCAGTTCTGGAAGTCCTCGTTTGCAAGTGCCTTTAGTTTCATCCTCCGTCGTGACCGTGCTCCATGTCACACATCACTTCCGGCAAGGCGATTTCTGTCAAACAAAAACATGATCATGGGTCCTCAACTGCCTTATTCATCAGATCTGGCACAGTGTGACTTTTGGCTCTTCCCCAAAGTTACAATGACCATGAAAGGTAAAAGTTTTGAATTGATGCAAGACGTTGAGGCAGCCTGGAGCACCCACCGAAAGACACTCAATGAAAGAGAACCTATGGGACACTTCAGGAAATGGCAGGAATGGTGCGGTAAATGTGTTTGAAGCACTGGGGAGTATTTCGAGGAGGGTTGGTGGCAATGTGTCTTTTCCTGTAATTTTTTAAAAACTTAAGCAATCATCCTATCTTTTTATCCCATTGCAGACATCTGGAAACTGCAGACGTCCAAGAGCCTCCCAGACAGGGGTTAGGGACACAGATTTGTAAGCCATGAGGGGATTTGTCCAAGCAGATAGGCAAGAGGAGCTAGAAAAGGCGAGGTTGAAAATAACACTGAGAAAAGGAGGAAGGAGACTGAGCATGTGTGGTGGGGCAAAGTGGGAACAGAGCGACTTTGAGGAAGAAGCATGCTACTGTTTGGAGCTGGAGTGTCCCCCAAAAACCCATGTGTTGGAAGCTTGGTACATGGGAGGTGGAGGACCATTAAGAGGCAGGACCTAGACGGGAGGAAGTTAAGTCTTTGGGGGGGTGCTCTTGAAGGGGATTATGAGACTCTGTTCTCTTCCCATCTCTCTTGGCTTCCTGGCCACCACAAGGGGAGCAGCTGCCCCGACCCGTGGGGTTTTCCAACAGGGACCTAGAGTAAGGGGCGAATGAATGAGAGAGAGACAAGAGACACGAAGAACAAAAGCAAGACAGGCTGTCTGATCAAGCTCCAAAGTCTTTAATTTTTTGCTGTAGCTTATATACGCATGGGAGGGGGAGGTACCAAAATGTTACAAAGGTCAGGGACTTTCAGTTCTTCCTGTAACCCTGACAACCGCTATCCGGTGGTGATCTCAGCTCAAAGGTCACAATGCCCTGTGACTCAATATCCGCTATTTCCTGTGACTCAACAATTTGCTATTTCCTGTGACTCAACATCCGCTATTTCCTGTGACTCAACATCTGCTATTTCCTGTGACTCAACATCCATTATTTTCACCACATCCTGCACTTTTCCATATCTTGTAAAAGGTTACTTATGGCCTTGGCTCCTGGCAAGCAGCCTTCTCCATCCCATGCTCCCACCATGATGGGCTTCCTTGCCACAAGCCCCAAAGTGACACCGCCAACGAACCATCGGCTGAAATCTGTGAGAACCATGAGTCAGAAGAAAGCTTTCCTCCTTGGTTACCTCAGACATTTTGTTATAGTGATGGAAAGCTGGCTGTTACAAAATGGTCCAAGGTAACAAATTACATGGAATGATCCGAGCTGCTTCTTGTTCTCAGCTGCCATCAAGTCAGGTCAAACTCATTACGACTATACTATAAACAACAGAATGGAACACACCCCAACTCTGTGCCATGCACACCCTCTTTTTTTATGTTTAAGTGCATTGTTGCAGCCATTGTGTCAATGCATCTAGTTGAGGGTCTTCCTTTTTTTCATTGCTCCACCACTCTCCCAAGCATGATGTCCTTCTCCAAGGGATTGGTCCTCCTGACTACATGACCAAAATTCATAAGACGCAGTCGAGCCATCCTTGCTTCCAAGGAGCACTCTGGTTGCACTTCTTCGAGGACAGATCTGTTGGTTCTTTTGGCGGTCCATGGTATATTCAATATTTGTCTCCAGCACCATAATTCAAAAGTATCTGAGCTAAATAGAGTTAAAAAAGACACTGGTGCCTGAGGCCGACTGTGCCATTGTCATTGAGAAGATGGAAGCCATACGACCACAGATCAAGATATAAACGTGGAAGCAAGGAAAACAGTACCTTTGGAGAACCACGTCAGGAAGTGAATGCGTGGTGTTGAGGAGGTCTAGGCAGTGGCCTGAAGCACCAGGGTGATTAAGAACAGGCCTCTTTTCCTAATGGAAAGTGACTTGCCCTACTATGCAAACCTCCTTCAGTGTCACCACGTGGGAATTTTGACTAAAATATTTGTTTTCTTGGCTGGGTCTGCTCAAATCCTAGCAACAAGTGGGGTAGGCGTCTCCATGGGAACCCTGCATCCGTACTATCGAACATGTCAGGCTCCATGAGTATGTGGAGACGTGGAACTCTCTGGAACGCTGGGTGCACCCTGGAAACAAAAATTCATTAGGCATGGGGGCTGCATCTATTCACTAATGGAAATCAGGGCAGGTGGAAAGCCTGCTGCTTGACTTTTGTGACCATCTAGGACTCTGCCACTGACCAGTTAAGAGACCGCATGCTGGCTGCTTATTGTTGAGTCTCCCTTTTGTTATTTACAAAACAACAACAATAATCCATTACAGCGGTGTTTGTAGAGACCGCCATTCTGGGCCATTAATTTTCTTGGAGCCCGGCGCGACACTCAGTAAATGTTAGCGCTCTCTCTCCCACACCCTACCAGCGTTTGATTACCATCCATTTGAAGACTCTGGCCTGAGCCAACTCCCTTAACAAATGTTCCCTCCTTCCATTAAAATTAATTCGAAGACAGGGCCCAGCAACCCATCCTGGAAGGGACTAAGAAGACGGCATTAATTTTGTAAATTAATAAATATGCAAATGGAGGCTTTGTACGGAGGAGGCTATGTAAGCAGGAGGCAAATTGTGTCGTAAATTATGCATCGCCATATGGGCGAGCTACCCTTCAGTTAGCAACGCGAGCGAGACGAGAGATCTGGCGCAGACCTGGCTGTCACGGCTTCTGAGAGGGAGTAACATGCTTGTCCCATAGCAGCCCCGGGGTGCTGAGTCACGTGGCGGATGTGGCAGCCAGAGCCCCTCGGTGAGCAGACCACCGCCCAGCCACTGTGAGGAACAGGTCGGGAGAGGGGGGCTGGAGGCCAACAGGCCATGGCCACCCTTGATCTCCTCTGAGCTTTGTGCACTGGGCACATGGCGCCCGGAGGTCACAGGGCACGAGGGTGCCCTCAGCCTTCCGTAACCCACACTGGTGTCACCAAGCACCCCAGCTTCAAGGCACCGGGAAATGTGATCTGCTGCTGGATTGATTCATCAATCCTTAAAAACAAATAGTCTGGGAAAGGCACAGGTGTTCTGTGTCCTACTGAATCCACGCTGGAGGCCAGGGCTTCCCCGCCACGACTATTCCCATAGCCCAATTTGTAAAAATAGATTCCTGCGGCTTCCTCTGGAATCCTGCTGTGGCGGGTCTGAGCTGGGGACTCAGGATCTGTTCCCCAACTGCCTGGGAATTCTGAGGAGCCACTAGGTGCTCGGGGGTGGGGTCTGGGCTGCGGGGACTTTATTCATCCTTGGTCTTTAAGGGTCTTAAGATGTCATGGAGGATAAAAAGGTGGGGAGTTCAGTTTCCATCCTTTCTTTCGTTCTTCATTACCTTCGAGTTCAGTGGGAGGGCGGAGCATGAGCCCAAGGAAGACATCAGTACCAGCTAGGGACATCAACCCCACGTCTCGGTCAGCTTGTCCTGCTGTGGGGGCTGGAGTGTCCCTGTGATGCGGAAAGCTAGGCCACAGGTATCTCAGACCCCAGCAGGGCCACCCATGGTGGACAGGTTTCAGCTGAGCTTCCAGACTAAGGCAGACCAGGGAGAAGGACCCGGCAGCCCACTCCTGAAATAATCAGCCACTGAAAACCCTATGAATAGCAGGGAAGCACTGTCGAATATTAGTGCAGGGAAATGAGCCCTGCAGGGTGGAAGGCGTTCAAGAAATGACTGGGGAAGAGTTGCCTCCTCAAACTAGAGTCAACCTTAATGATGGGAATGGCGTAAAGCCCTTGGGAACTCCTTTTGCTGACATGGCATGACACAAAATAAGAAAAGACACAGTGCCTGCAACAATGGGCTCAAACGTAAAAAGATCATGTGTGCATGGCACAGTGTTTGGGAGGGTTTCGCTCTGTTGTACATAGAGTTGCTATGAGTTGGACCTGACCCAACGGAACCTAACAGCAGGGATATCAAGGAGGGTTTTGGGGGGCCTCAGACATGGCAGGCTCAGAATAACAAGCAGAGCTCAGAGAAGGAGAAACGAAGGTGGAAGGCACTTTTGGAGGAGATCCAGGCCAGGAGACGGGATCCAGAGGGGTCATCCTTGGGAATAGAAGCGGGCATCTTACACTTGGAGTGTGGCTGCTCTGGGATGCCAGTGGAGGGTGAGCTTTGTGCCTTTTTGGCTATTTTTATTGGTTGGTGGGCATGCTGAGAGGCAGCTGTACCCCAGTGTTAAGACAGCTGTGTGTTGTTGCTGTCGGGTGCTGTTAACTCAGGTCTGACTCATAGCGACCCTTTGTGCGACAGAGCGAAGCACTCCGCGATTCTTTGTCAGGCACAGGATCATTTTTATGTTTAAACCCATTGTTGCAGCCACTGTGTCAAGGATCTGGTTGAGGCTCTTCCTTTTGTTGTTGGTGTTGACAACTGCACAAGGGTGCTGAAGCAATGACCCACATCATTCGGGCCAAGAGAGCTCACACAACCAAGAACAAGTTGGGAAATTCACTTCTCCCTTATGATGAGGATCATCTGGGAAGACGGAGGGTCCCAGCAGCGTGTCATCAGGGCCCCCATTTTCTTCTTTGCCCACGGCCCTTGTTCACTGTTTCTCTTTTCTAACCTTCTCAAGACAAAATCTGTCTTGGGCCACCTCCCCTCCCCCTCTGACTGTCCCTTCTTCCTTTTTAGATATGCTGACAATTTAAGGCTGCCTTGACCAGAGGGGAGGAAAACCAGATAGGCCATTCCTATCTTTTATATTTTATTTTATTTTATTTTTTCCATACTAGGAGTTGAACCCAGGGCCTCACACGTGCTTTGCAAGTGCTCTGCCACTGACCTGCACTGTCAGCTCAGTTGTTAGTTTTTACCTTGACTCAGGGTCTCCTTAATTTACTCAGGCTGCCTGTGGTGTTGAACCTGTCATCCTCCTGCCTCCGTGTCCTGAATAGTGGGGGTCACAGGCAGGCGCCACCATAGCCGGCTCCATTATCGTCTTGAACAGGCAGAGGACAGTCATAACTTAAATCACGCTCAGCCTGGCCCATAAAATAAAAACAGCCAAAGAATCCCAGATTCAACCGTGGACAGACTCTGGACGTAGCCTGACATCAACGGTTCCCAGTGAGGTGCTGATCCACACCCCTGGGGGAGTTTCAGAAGTGCAGTGCTCAGGAGGCTCCTGGGACCTGCTGTGTCGGAAACGCCAGGCGGAGCCTGGGAATCTGTATTGTTGACTCTCTGATTTTTTTTTTTTTTTTTTTTTTTTTGCGGTACTGGGGGTTGAACCCAGGGCCTCGCACCTGCACGCTCTGCAAGTGCTGGACCACTGAGCTGCACCCTCAGCCCATTTTTTTACTTTTTGAGACAGGGTCTCGCTAAGTGATGCCTCTGGTCTCGAACTTGCGATTCTCTTCCCTCTGCCTCCCCAGCCGCTGGGATGACAGGTGTGTGCCACTGCGCCCGGCGTTTCTGATTTTTTATTCTTAATTTTTAATTGAGCATCCTTCCCTCACATTTCAGTGATATTCCCGTGAGGGGCTGGTCTGGCCCAGTGTCACACACTCTACACGATGGAAAGGTCAGCCATTGGTGAAGACGCCTAAAAATATCCTCTGCAACTGTGGCTGTAAAAGCATAAGCAATGCCATCACAATGGTGCATCCATCCATCTCGCCTCCTTCATGATCAGTGCTGTGTGACCTTGGACATAACCTGTCAAGCCTCAATTCCTTTATCTGTGAAATGGGAATGTTAACGAAATTAACCTCTTAGAGCAGATGGGGAGGTACAGGGGGCAATACATTTAAAGGCAGACCAGCTTTAAGGAGGTAATTGTTGCTGTGGTTAGGTGCTGTCGAGTTGGTGTCTGACTCATAGCAGCCCAATGTACAAGTAAAACACTATTGTCAGCGCTTCTCTGCTATTCATAGGGTTTTCAATGGCTGATTGTTTTTTGGGAATGGGTTGCCAGGTCCTTCTCCCAAGCCTCCAGCACCTGGTGTTCCCAGGCGGTCTCCCATCCAAGGACTAACCAGGCCTGACCCTGCTTTGCTTCCAAGATCTGATGGGATCGGATGACACAGTGCTACAGCTGCAGGCAAGGAGGTAATTAGGTGTTTTAATTAGGTAATTAAGTATTGCCTTCAGCCAAGTCTGCCTCCCTAGAACGTCGACTGAATCCAGTCGCTGATTCTGTCCTCTGAGCTGACCCAACTCCATCTGGCAGCCTTTCATCCTCTCTGAAGCCTGTGATCCGGCGCCTCCACCTCTCATCTCCAGAATAAACATCCCCACGGATCCACGAGAGCTGGCTGTATTTGCCGTCCCCGGAGAGAGCTCATTTTACAGCTGGGCAAAGCCCAGCATGCAGAGTTCATGTCTTTGCAAAGTCATGCAGCTGCAGAAATGTCTGGGCAGCAGGTGGCAAAACGGTGTTGTTATCAGAACCACAAGGAGAATCGCGCCTCGGTGCTCACAATTCTCCCTCTTGTTCGCGTTGCCCCATTTCCAGGGGTCTTCCGTGCACTCGATCTCAGGCAGCCCTCCCGACCACCCCGCTCGGGGTGATTCTGCACAGCCATGCCGCCCCTTTCGAAGCATTTATCCACCTAATCATCCCACCAATCTTTCTCACACCCTCAAGAGACAGAAGAGGCAGGAATTAGCAAGAAACACAGGGCAAGTGCCAGGGACGACCCTTACAGCCAGTGACGCATTCTGCCTTCAGACTCAGGTACGCTTCTTCCAACCGCAGGCGCTCCTCCAACCGTAAGAGACTGCTCGCTCCTCTCCCGGGCGCGTGGGTTTTGTTGCTTTTCCCTCTGGGATGTTACCATGTGTGTTCCTCTGCCGGTGGGTTGCTGTGGCCAAACACAAGACAGAAATGAACGTAAGGGAGGAAAGATCCGCTGGGCCTCACAGTTAGAGGATTGCAGTCCACAGAGGCAGACGGGACTGGCGATGGCAATGGAGGAGCAGGCGGCAGGGCCGGTGGCGGAGAACCTCGTGTCGTGGTGGATCGGGAAGCAGGGACAGAGAACTATGGGTCACTTGTTGTTGTTGTTGTTGTTGTTGTTGTTGTTGTTGTTGTTGTTGTTAGGTGCCGTCGAGTCGGTATCCGACTCATAGCGACCCTCATGGGGTTTTCAATGGCTGACTATTTCGGGATTGCCTTGGGAGTGGATTGCCAGGTCCTTCTCCCATTTTTGCGGTGCTGGGAATTGAACTCAGGACCTCAGAGATTGCAGCGCAGCGCTCTACCAACTGAGCTAAATCCCAGCCCCATGGGTCACTTGTTGTTGTTAGGTGCCGTCGAGTCGGTATCCGACTCATAGCGACCCTCATGGGGTTTTCAATGTCTGACTGTTTCGGGATTGCCTTGGGAGTGGATTGCCAGGTCCTTCTCCCATTTTTGCAGTGCTGGGAATTGAACTCAGGACCTCAGAGATTGCAGCGCAGTGCTCTACCAACTGAGCTAAATCCCAGCCCCATGGGTCACTTGTTGTTGTTGTTAGGTGCCATCGAGTCGGTATCCGACTCATAGCAACCCTCATAGGGT
>VMDO01030320.1:0-21465 GCA_007922755.1 Pedetes capensis | reverse complement strand
GAAAAAAAAAAAAAAAACATTTCTTAAAGAGGAATCATCATAAGGAAGTCACACTTCTCAGAAACTATGCAGGCTTTAAAAAAAAAAAAGGAATTATATTTTTAAGTTGCATTTCAAAAATGAACCAAGAATTTGGAAACAGAACACTCATAGCATAAAAATGGCTCCAAAATCACCAAAAATAAAAGTAAAAAATAGACAAATAGGATTATATCAAATTGAGAGGCTACTGCACAGTAACAGAAACAATCGACAGAATGAAAAGACAACCTACAGAATGGAAGAAAATATTTGCCAACTATTCATCATGACAAACTCATTCAAAAATTAGAGAATAGCCCTTCCGATTCATTTTATGATGTCAGCATTTTCGTAGTACTAAAGTCAAATTTTAAAATTGCAAGGAAGGAAAACTTTAATATTATTTATGAAGTTAGACAGAAAAATACATTAGCAAAATATTAGCAAATTGAACTCAGAAATATGAAAAAGGATGATACAGAAGAATTATCGCAAGGATGAAAGATTCATTCAACATTTGAAAATCAATTACCAGTAATGTAATCCATCACATTAGCAGAATAAAGAAGAAAAACTATATAGTCATCTTGATTGATGTAGAAAAGTGTTTGACAAAATTCAACATCTATCATGATTTTTAAAAGAAACTCAGCAAATTAGGAAAACTCCTTACTTGACTATTAATGAGTATCTACAAAAACCTTACAGTATCATATTTAATAATGAAAAAAGGATGCTTTTCTCCTGAGATCAGAAAGAAAACAAAGCATCTACTCTCACTTCTCTTTTTAACATAGTACTGAAATCTTTGTAAGTACAGTAAGAAAAAAAAAAGCAGTTAATGGTATTCAGAATATAAACGAAGAAGTTAAAATGTAGTTTTTGCTATTATAGTCGTCATATAGAAAATTCCAAATCATATTTTAAAAAAACTACTAGAATTCGTGAGTAAATTTTGCAATACTGCAGAATACAAGGATAGTGCTCATAATTTTACTCTTTACTTGACATAAATAATTGGAAAATGGAAGTTTGAAATCAATACCATTGAAAAGAAAAACTTTGTAAAAAAAATTTAACATAATACATTCAAGGCTTCTACTCTGAAAATTACAAGCACTGCTAGTACAAATTAAAGGAGGCCAATAAATGCAGGCCTATATCATGATCATGGGTTGAACAATTCAGTATTATTGCACTAAATTCTGTTTATCCATACATTCATAGCAAGATTTTCTGTAGAAATTGATGAACTGATTCTAAAATTCATGTTGTTGTTAGGTGCTGCTGAGTCGGGTATAACTCAAAGCGATCCTCACAGGGTTTTTAATGGCTGATTGTTTGGGGATTGCTTCAAGAGTGGACTACCACTTCCTTCTGTTTTTGTGGTGCTGGGGATCAAACCCAGGTTCTCAGAGAGTGTGGAACAGCCCTCTACCAACTGAGCTAAATCCCAGCACTCTAAAATGCATATGGAAATATGAAGGGTGTAGAAGAGCCAAACAATCTTGAAAAAAGAACAAAGCTAGAGGTCTTACATTCCTGATTTCAAGACTTTATTATAAATCTATATTAGTCAAAATAATATGGAGTTAATGTAAAAGTAGGAAATAGATCAATGAAACAGAATAGTGCATCTTGATATTAACTCACGCTGATAGGATCAGTTGATTCCGAACCAAGTTGCTAATGCAGTTTCCAAAATGATAGTACCCACTTAGAATCCCACTAACTACTTTGGAAATTGGACTGGCTGGCTTAGTAGGGTTATTTGTTTGTTTTGTTGTTATTTTTGTTTTTCTGTTGTTTTTCTTTTTTTTTTTTTTATTTGTTGTTGCCTTTGTCTTTTGAGACAAGATCTTGCTATGTAACCCCCAGCTGGCCTAGAATCACCGTGTAGTCCAGGCTGGCCTCAGACTTGCAGTGATCCACCTGTCTCAGCTTCACAAATGCAGTGATTACAGGTGTGCATCTCCATGCCCAGCAGTCTGGCTGTTTTTATAAAATTAAATATATGCTTATCCTATGGCCTAGCAATTCCACTTCTACATTTTTACCCAAGAGAAATAAAAACATGTTTACAAAAATCTTGCACAATGAAATTTGTAGGAAATTTATTTATAATAGTACAAAAATAAAAATAAACTAAATATTCAACATCAGGAGAAATAATAAACAAATTATAATACAGTCATATAGTGGAATACTACTCAGCAGTAAAAAGCAGAAAACCCTGGCTGGAGATGTAGCTCAATGATAGAGTGCTTGCCTAGCACATGAGAGACCCTGGGTTCAATCCTCAACATTGAGAAAAAATTGAGAGCCAGGAATTGGGGTATAGCTCAGGGTTATTCCACCTATCTAGCTTGTGCATAACCCAGGGTTTGATCCCCAGCACCACAAAAAAAACAATAACAAAAAAGGAGCAAATTCCCGATACAGGCACCACTCACAGATAAACCTCAAGTGTGAGTCTATTTATATGAAGTTCTAGAATAAGCAAGACTAACATAATGTGAGGGAAATCCCAAGAGTGGTTGACAAGAAGGGGAATCTTGAAAATGTAGGTGAAGAAACATGAGGAATCTTTCTAGGATGACAAAAATATTTTGTATCTTGAAGAGTATGGATTACATGAGTGGATGCATTTATCAAAACTTACTGTTCACTTAAAATATGTATAAAATATGTACATTTCACTATATGTAAATCATATCTCAATTTTTTAAAAACAAATTAAAAAGAGATTTTTGGCTAAGCAGAAGAAAACAAAAGGCTAGAAATCATATGCAAAAAGTATGTAAACATGGTAAACAGATTCATGAGGCCTCAAATATGAATAATAAAAAAGTAAAATCATGGAAGAGGAATAAAAATTCAAAAAAGTAAAAGAAGGGACTTTCCCTGGAATAAGAAAACATTTAAGTGTACAATTACTATTGATTCCTGACTGGAGGAAGGAAGGAATAAAAAAAGGAATGAATGAACAAAGGAACAAATGAATACATGAAGAAAGGAAGGAAGAAAATGTAACCATATTCTAGTGAAAATGTCAACTTTCAAAGATGAAAAGAAAAATATAATGAACTACACAGCTAAATCACAAGTTATTTATAAAGGAAAGGAAAAAATTACATTGGCACCAGCAACTTTGAAAAATAGGAAGAATACAACATTGACAGAATATTGAGAAGTTAATGCAATTCAAAATTCCTGCACCGAGTCAAGATACCTTTCAAAAAAGTTACTTACAATGGAAAAATCACACCATTCACTTGCCAAGCATAATAAAGATGCTTACAGGTATACAAGAATACAAAAATTATATCACCAACTTCAGCCATCTGAGGAAACAATACATGCACCAGAAGGAAGACTTAAGAGAAGAGAAAATGAAGACCGGTCGAGAGCAGATAAGTGATAAAACTGGTCATACATGTAGTACAAGTTTTCTCAACTTTGGCATTGCGTATCAGAAAACTATTCATGCATTATGGGATGTTTAGCCACTTCCGTGGCTTTTATTCACTAGATTCCAGTAGCATCTCCTCTCCCCAGTTTTAAAATTCCAAAATGTCTCCCAGCATTGGTAAATGTTCCCTAGGGGACAAAATCAGCCCCAAGTTAAAAACCACTACTATATTTTATAATTATTCATTTAGATAATAACAGGTTGACAAAAATTTATAATACAAATCCTAAATAAAGATACTTGAAACAGAAGAGACATGTTGCTTTGAAAAGTCTAGTAACAATCTGGAACAAAAATAAAAATTATTAGCAAAGCCTGGACATGAGGTGCAGATTGTAAATGCAATAAGAAAAAGTAAATAACTGATAAGGAAAAGATAAAACAACATTTTTACTGATGATATATAGCTAGGAAACCTGCAATTCTATGGAGAAAAACAAATTAATAATGAAATGGAACACATTTTTTAATACAGGACCATATAAAAATAACTTCTCCATATCACCATAACCATCTAGAAATGAGAATGAGAAAAAACATTATTTATAATATACTAATAAAACAAATTATTTTAAAAACATTTAACAGGAGCCATATAGGACCTATATGATAAAAATATGAAAACGTTACTAAAGGACACAAGCAGATTTATGGTAAAAAATTTAAAAAGAGATCTTCATTTTAGGGCTCTGTACTTCCCCTGTCGTAGGCTGAATAATGGTCTCCCAAAGATGTGAATATGTTGCCTTACCTGGCACAAGAGGTTTTGCAAACATGATTAAAGATCTTGAGATGAGGATTTATTTTGTGTCCCATTTAAATCACAATCCTCCCTTAATACCAATTGATGGAATTATAAGCACAATGAGTAAATTTTTTGCTAATGGATCATTATATGTAACTGTAACAAGCATAAGGCTCACCTTGTTTTCAAGCCATTGTTTACCAGACCTTTGTATTCTGGTTATGGAAAAATAGCACCATGTATTGTCACTGGCCCCCTTCCATCTCCAAAGCCCACAATGGGTTGAGCTCTCACATCACATCATTCCCACCTGCTGTTCTGCCTCTTTCTTGAACTTTTAAGGATTCTTGATATTAAATTGAGCCCACCTGAATAATCCAGGAAACTCTCCCCACTCAAACTCTGTTTATTTTTTCAGTATTGGGGTTGAACCTAGTGCCTTGTACATGCTAAGTAAGTGCTCCACTGTTCAGCCATATTCCCACCTTCTTTTCATATTTTTCATTTTTCAGACAGTCTCACTAAATTGCACCAGCTGCCTCTGTCCTGAAACTGTGATCCTTTTGCCTTAGCCTCTCAAGTAGATGGGATAACAGATATGTATCATGGTGTCTTGCATAAATTCCTTAGCTTAACCATATTTTCAAAGTCTCTTTTGCTGTGTAAGATAGTATATTCACAGGTTCCAGGGATTAAGAAAAGGACATTTTAAGGAGGCTATTATTCTACCTGCCACACAAGTTGATAGCACAGTCTCAAAGACAGAAACATTCCACATTTCCTTAAAACAGCTAGTTGATTGTGCTTACTTAACAAGAAATCCTAGGGTTGAAAAAAAACTGTACAGAAATCCTGTTTCCAGTAATCATATTTTGGTAGTACTATTGATATTGTTGCCTGCAGCCATACCACTGTGGTGTCCCATAAACTGGGTAGGGCCAGGTTAGTACTTGGATGGGAGACTACCTAGGAACACCAAGTGCTGTAGGCTTGGGAGAAGGACCTGACAACCCACTCCCAAAAAACAATAAGCCATTGAAAACCCTATGAATAGCAGAGAAGCACTGACAATACTGTTTCGCCTATTGTACATAGGTTGCTATGAGTCAGATGGCATCTAACAACAACATTTATATTGTTATTGTGAGACTCTTTTGAGTACATTATAGAGAAAATTGTAAATAAGTAATTCAATTGCTGAGATAGGAAACAGGGGTTTTCACCATGACA
This sequence comes from Pedetes capensis, assembly GCA_007922755.1. Lineage (NCBI taxonomy): Eukaryota > Metazoa > Chordata > Mammalia > Rodentia > Pedetidae > Pedetes > Pedetes capensis. The sequence goes on along the minus strand of VMDO01030320.1, from coordinate 15,997 downwards.
GAAAAAGAACACAAATTTAAAGTTGAAGATAGTTAAATAAAATCTCTAGAGTCCTGTTTGAAATTGGAACTATTAGTACAAACTCATGGTGTATTTTATTTTATAATCTTATTACATATATGTTCATGTAATCTGTGCATGTGTCTGTGCACAGTTGCCTGAAACAGTCCAGTAGTAATGAGTACCTTTAGCATCCAGATTGTAGCTTCTAATTTACAATGAAGCAGAGTTCAGTAAAGAACATGTATAAAGGAGGGAACAGAATTTAGATTAACTATTCTGAATTAAAAATGAAGCTTAAAATTTCTTGCTATACAAGAAAGAAAAGAACATGATCAGAGACTAGTGGGCACCTTGTCAAAAGAAATTTTTTTTTTTGAGGTACTGTGGGTTGAACCCAGGGCCTCACGCTTGCATGCTTTGCAAGTGCTGTACCACTGAGCTGCACCCTCAGCCCATTTTTTTATTTTCTGAGACAGGGTCTCACTAAATTACACAGGCTGCCTCTGGTCTTGAACTTGCTATCCTCTTGCCTCTGCCTCCCAAGTCACTGGAATTACAGGTGCGTGCAACTGCGCTCAGCAGAAGTCAAGATTGATAATGAATAGATTATCATGGCCCCCAAATAGAACACTTTGATGATAACTACAATGGATTAAAACACATCAAATATGTTTAAATCCATGATAAAATAAAATATTTCATCAGTCACATTTGGAAAATATTGATGAACCAACTATTTCTAAAACTCACAAATAAAGAGAAAGGTTTAATTTACCTTGCTGTAACCAGATAAAGAGGGCAATACATTTTATAAATACTCTAGCAAATAAATGAAGAAATAATAGAATTTTAAAATCTCATTTTAAAAAATCTAATGAATTAATGGTTCTTGACAATAATTTTCTTCGCTGACAGAGACAAAGAAACAGCTCCTTTGGCTGACAAAGAGAGATAATCAGGTATTATAGAAGTATACGCTATCACCTACAAATTCACTACAAAAATCTAGCCTGATTCTGATAAAACCCCTAAATCTATCAGTGAATGTATAAATGGGAGTTTGTTATAATACTATTATCTAATAGCTGAAATTCTCTAAAATAACTTTAAATTTTAAGAATTTTTTCGAAGAGGAGGAAGAACACAAAATACAAAATACTTCAAAATCCATTGGTCTGAAATTATTTTCTTTTAAGCCTTTTGGAGGTATTTACCTTTTTTAACATATAACAAAGGCTTCCATAAAATCTCCAAAATAATCATCGTCACACAGAATCAAGCATAACACCCATACTATACAGAGTACTGGAGCAGCCTGTTTGCCAGAAAACCACAAGTTCAAAGCAGGTCTTTTGTATGCAGTTTATCATTATGATCCTCACACTAGGTGTAGCTACAGGATCAAAAAAGAAAAATGTGCATTTCAGTGGGTGAGCAAAGAATTAGAACTGACTAAAGTGAGAGAGCAGAGTACATATAGAAAAATATTTAAAATGTTCTTTCTCATTTCTAACCCTTCACTGTGGCTAACTCAAGTAAACGTGAACAAGGGTATCTAGCTCTTCTGATACAATGTCTGGACAAAAGTCGTCCTTGCATCCTTAGGTGTCTGCAATGCTTCTTTTAGTTTTACAAAAAGGATAAGGTGGTGTAACAGAAAAGGAATGAAATAATGATGAACTCTCTTGAGTTTCTTAAATACATAAGAAGTAAGCAGCTAAGATGCAATGAAAAGATATGAGTGGGAAGTTTGTGACCCATGAAGTTGATACTGCAGGAAGCTTGAATGAAAAGTTGAAAGGCTTTATGAGTAGGCCAGACTAGATAGATAGTGAGGCAATTAGAATCATTCATTGCTGCCAAGGCATCAGGCCAACATGAATTACAACCGAAACTGAATGAAGCAGAATAGAAAATAGAAAAGCCTTTAATGAAAATGTTGGAGAACTCACAAGGGATGGGGAAAGTGCCAAATAACTGGAAGATGGCTAAGTAAACTAAAAGGTCTATTCTCCCATCAATGCATAAGGGATTTACAAGTTTAACTCTCATTGCTGTTAATAGGAATTCTATGTGTGATCCAAGGGTGTATTCATGGAGAAAATGCATCTATTAGTGTCTCAATTGGCCTCTCTTGAGCCAACACTGGCAAATGCTCCAAATTTTGCTGTAGTTTGGTGACAGGGACTAGCAGGGCCTAGAATGAAAACCACCAGTTTAGCTTCATCTTGTAATCTTCTGAGAGTACAAGATTCCTTCTCAGCAAAGAATAAAATATATCCTATGTAACCTTTCACAACATTTAATTTGGAAACATTTAGAAATGAATTTCCAGAAAATGAAAATAAGAGAAAAAGAGAAAAGTCAGAGAATCCTATTCGATTGTAAAGAATGTCTTTGAAAAAAAGAAGCACATTTTAAAATCATATTCTGCCTGAAAAGAATCTTTTTTGCTAACTTACTTAATAGCAGCTCTCAAGGCCTTAATATGTCTAGACATCATATCAACTGCTTTACTAACAATTCTGCTTAATCATAACAAGTGGTTTATGAAGTACTATCTCCACTTCACAGATAAATAAATTGAAACTAAGATATTAAAAAATTTGCCCGGGGTTACCCAGCTTGAAAGTGGCACATTCAAATCCAGGTCCATCTAGCTCCAAAGCTCATGATCTTTCCTAGACACCCTACTACAAAGTAGCAACTCAGTTTTCCACTTGGTCACTTTGACTTAAAATAATTCACTTTCAAAGCCAATACACATTTTCAAAGCAACGAATCTTCTGTAAATTTAAATTTGTGTACTTTCATACAAGGAAAATTATGTTTTCAAAAAGTATCCTTCCCAAAGAAGAAAAAAGTAATACAAAAGCCTTACAAGTAATACAAAGTCTTACAAAAGTAATACAAGTAATACAAGTCTTACAAAACAGATGATTATTTTTATCCAAAATATGTAAAGAACATTCACTCAGAAAACATTTAGTGAATCTATCACATACCAAGGTCTATACTGGAGTCAATAGGAAGACAAGTAGAACCCATGTTCTCAAGAACAGTGAAGTCTGGTAAGAGAAATACACACAATTCATTAAAATACAGTCTGATAGAGAGAAGGTAGTGCTGTGAGAGCATATTATGCCTTTTGTGACTGTTGAATTCTTAATAATATTAGCAATTTTTCTTGCTGTAATTCATTATCTTCATAACACATTTTATTAAAAGATTTTAACAAAGCTTTACTGAAGGCCAAATAATAGTTCATATATAGCAAAATCTTCCTTCTCCAAATCCCTCTATAATGTGTACAGGGCAAGAATCATTACCCAAATTATTGATGAATAAATAGTGGCTCAACAATATTAAATGGCTTACAGACTCTAGAAGTGACACCTGGTGCCATACTTTATTTCCTCCAAAATAAAATTAGTTTTTCTACAAAAATCTTACTTAATCCAAAGTGATATAGGCTTTAAAAACTCCAAATTAGCTTAATTCCTTAACCAGTTCGAACAGCTTCCATCAAATAGTCTGAAGCAAAACAATTTCCAAAACCATCAGTAGGTGCTGGATATTGCTTTCATTTGAGTTAATTAAAAGTATTTGATCCACTATGGTACAACTCATTGTAAGATCTTTAAAAGAAAAGAATTGATTAATCCATGCAAGTTTCAGATAACACCTAATCCAAAAGCCAGAGTTTATGACTGGATTTAATCAAGCTCTGGCTATTATTTACTGACCTATCTAAAAAAGGGGGGGTTGTTTTTATTTTCTTCTATAAAGGTACTTGAATAATGGATAAGCTGTCAAAACCAGCATCAATTCCCATGACATAATATGTTGAAATTTTTGTGAACACTAAGCAGAAATAAACTAAGTCAGAATAATTTGTTATTTAAAATCCCAAACATTGAGAGAACTGGCAATTTAGGTTTTGGGGAAGAGGACAGATAAATCTGACCTCTCCTTTCCTTAATGGCAGCTATTTGGGGATAAAAAACATGAATGAAGCAAATCCTACAAACTTCTGGTAGATATACACTTTACAGCCTCTTCTCCTGGGTGACCAGCAACAATATGGTATCTTTATAAATATGCAAAGGAGACACTAGCTATGCAGCATGAGTTTAGGAATACCAGAATGGTTCCAAGCCCAAAACCTCTTCCCCCTACCTGATTTGCTGACTTCTGAACTCACGCATTTCATCCTTTCAGCTTAGCAGTTCTCAACCCTGGCTAATAATTAGAAATGTTTGGGGTATTTCTCAGAAACACTAATTCCCTAGCTTCTGTTCTGGGGATTCATATTTTAGCCCAGGCATCTGGAGTTTGTTGTTATATTTTGTTTTAAAGCATAACAAGTGGTTATATTGAGCAGGCATAGTTAAGAACCACTGGTGGGATTTCCAAGCAGATTTGGGTAGGTACAGGAGAAAGCAAGAGAATATGAGATAATTCAGAAATGACTAAAGAAGAAGCCTATAAAGTAGAGACACTGTGTGGGGAGTCCAGTGCAGTCAAGAGCAAGAGTTACCATTGGGCCTTCAGCCAAAAAGTAAGCCTACAACATATTCAGAAAGACACTGTTGGGGCAGGAGGAGAGGGCGCAGTACTACTTGAAAAGAGATTATTTTACCACCATGGACAGAGAGGTGAGTCTTGATGATGCTGTCTCACAACTAGAACAGTGAGTTTTTCCATAATGAGGTACAAAATTATTTAAAAATATTTATTAATACAGAAATATTCACTCCTTTTTACAGCCTTCTTATTCAAAAATTCAGACCACAAAATAAAAGCCCATTCATAAAGCAGACAACTAAGTTTTTAAAATTTTATTATTTTATTGTTCGGGTTTAGGTTGGGTTTTGGTGGTACTGGGGATTGAATCCAAGGATGTATGCATGATAGGCAATCTCTCTACCACGGAGCTACACCCCTAACCCCAAAATAAACATTTTAAAATTATGTTGGGAGGAAAATTTCTCAATTTGCTCATGTTGTTGTTAGGTGCCGTCCAGTCAGTATCCGACTCATAGCGACCCTACTAGGGGTTTTCAATGATGGATTGATTTTTGGGAGTGGGTTGCTGGGTCTCCCAAGCCTACAGCACCTGGTGTTCCCAGGCGGCCTCCCATCCAAGTACTAACCAGGCCCAACTCTGCTTAGCTTCTGAGATCTGACAGGATTGGATGCCACGGAGCTACAGTTGCAGGCAATTTGCTCATAGGTATATTTAATTGAAACTATAAAACTAAGCCCCATAAGTAGAAAAGAAATTTTATTAGTGTTTTTTCCTTTTTTACATATCATTCCCCTTTTTGTAGAAATTGTTCCTTTTTAAAAAACTGAAAAGTAGACTTATAATACATGATTAATAATGATATAAGGCATATAAAATGGATGTTCAGCTTTAGAACAAAAACTGCCTCTCTCTCTCTCTCTCTCTGTCTCTCTCTCTCTCTCTCTCTCTCTCTCACACACACACACACACACACACACACACACGTACATACACATGCACAAAATTGACCTCTATGCTTAGGTGATTAGGCCTATCATGTGTTCTATATAAGCATTTTAGTTGATTTTGTATTTTAATATAACATCAGAAAATTATTAAAATGTTTTTATTTTAGCAATCTCTTTCAGGGGCCTTGACTATTATTATTGGCCAAATGAAGGACAAGAGGATTCCATATAAACTTAACAAGCTTCTGATTGATTCTACAAATATTCTCCTGTCTTGAAAATGTGCAATGCTATAGGTGAAAAAGGTTTTTTTCTAACTTAAAATAATAACTATTTTACGAGATGTAGTTTGTTTCTGTTATACAAAAGATGTTGTATGAAAAAAATAACATTGAGGCACTGATAACTCTAAACAAAGGATGAAACCTTTTCAGATTATTATCTATAAAAGAAAAGTACATTGCTTAAACTGTTTTTAATTCTGAAATAGTTCCACTTATTGGAAATAATAAAGAACCATGAGAGTAATAAAGAGGAAATGTTTGGAAGAATCACAAACCACATATTTTCCTTTTATTCCATTTGGAAGAAATAATGAATATTATATGCTGCAAATAAAGCTTAATTCCTTTTTGAAAAGTGAGAAACAAAGTATCCATTTGTTTTTGCTCTTATTTTACACCATTAAATAAATTAAGCTTAAATAGTAAGAGATCCTTTGAAGATTTATTTCTTCCTTGAGTTCTTAACTCCTATTTGATCCATTTTTTTCCTCATACTAATTTTTTTTTTCAGGACTGGGGGTTGAACCCAGGGCCTCACAAATACTAGGCAAGTACTCTACGACTGAGCTGCACTCCTAGCCCCTTTTTTATTTATTTATTTTGAGACAGGGTCTTGCTAAGTTGCGAAGGCTGTCTCTGGCCTGGAACATGTGATCCTTCTGCCTCAGCTTCCCAAGTTGCAGAGATTATAGGTATATACCATGGTGCCCAGCTCTTCATACTGATTTTTATAGGAATAGTCCTAAAAGAGAGATCAGTTACCATGTCATTCATCTTAATACCACTACTACTACTCTGAATGGGAAAAGGATGTGGCAATCCACTCCTGAAATAATCCCAAAAAAATCAGCCATTGAAAATCCTGTGAGGGTCACTATGAGTTGGGTATGCCACCTAACAACAACTACTCTGAAACCAGATAGCCTGAATTCCAATCATGGCTCAACTACTATTTACTATGTTTTTAGGCAAGTTACTTAACCTCTCTGTGCTTCAGTTCTTTATCTGAAAAATGGATACTAATAGTATGGGTCTCAGGATTGTTATCAGGCTTAAATTAGTTAATATACGTTTAAGAAAATAGAACAGTGTCATAAAGAAATAATTCAATCAGTACTTGTTATTATCTCTATACAGTAATACTTTTAGTATTTCAAAAAAATCAGCTGTTTTCCAAAGTTGCCCTAATGTCTGAGATACTATTTTGCTTGCTTTTTAAAATCTCAATATTAGCTCATTTTTATGTATGTTATTTGAATTTCAAATCCATTTCAAGACAAATAAATCTAAGTGCATGTTGTTGTTGTTGTTAGGTGCCATTGAGTCGGTATCCGACTCATAGCGACCCTCATAGGGTTTTCAATGGCTGACTACATGATAATAATTGTTCAAACAGGCAGATTTTAGAAAAATGAAATTGCTAGATGGATGTTAAGAGGTCATCTGTATTTCTTCCTCCTCTTCCCAATGTCTATCCCACCATTTCATGACTATATCAGGCAGTTTTATCCTCCAAAGATTAAATGACACTATGTTGAACTTTGAAATATTTCAGATTCCAGCTAGGTGTCATGACACACGCCTATAATGCCAGCACTCAAGAGGGTGAAGCAGGAAGATTTCAAGTTCAAATCTAGCTTAGGTTACATAGCAATACCTTGACAATATATAAATAAATTCAGATTCCATATCATCCTGACCAAAAAATTGAGGTAATAATGTTGTGAAGAGAACACAGTTCAAGTGAGGCAAATCTGGGGTAAAATTCTTGTCCTAACATTTATTAGTTGTATAACCACAGGAAAGTTTGTATAATTTAACTTTTTTTACCTCAATCTCTTCATCTGAAAATGCAGCTTCTTCTGATTCTGCATGGTTGTTCTGGAAAGTAGGTTATAAACTTCAAAATCATCAGGAATAATGTAACTCAAATCACCATAGCTGTAAAGATGTGTACAGATAATATTTCTCAGAATTATGTCATATGATCATAATAGTGAGATAGCATTCTGTAAGAAAATAAATGATAAGGAGAACTAATTTGAGGAGCTTTGAGTTGCTATTTAGAATTAAAAAGTAATTAATGATATGATTCACTTACAGAAATATATTTAAGACACTCCTTACTTTGATTTCTAAATCTCATAGATAAAAATGTTATTTTCAGTTTTGATTTCAGTTTAAAGATTTTGTGATGAAGAATAAATTTGTTAAAGCCAAACTTTACAATATGCTTATCAAACCTCTTCATTATATATGGGCAAATGGTAATTCATATATAGAGGTTGTTATGTGCTGTCAAGTCAGGTCCGAATCATAGCAATATATACACAGAGATAGTCCATTAAATTTTACAGAGGTTCTCAGATTATTACAGGCTAAGAAAGAGTGTATTAAAACAAAGCTAAGTAGGTAATTATCTGTTTGTTTGTTTTGTATGTCCCTGAAATTTATTCCAGTGAGACCGACAAGAAAGAAAGAAAAAAGGCAGAAGGCCAAAGTGTCATAAATTCTGTTAAACTATTCAATAAAAGCTAACCACTGGAGGTTCATTGCAACACACTGGGAAAAAACGATCTTCCCATATTTATATGTAAGTGATAGCAAGCCAAACACTCTGGAAAAGATGTGACATTGTTATACAACACCACACAAAACCATATTTATTTTATTACTGCTACCTATGTGGCCTATAGTGTTAGCAAGAAACCTGGTTTGTTTTACATGATATAATGTTTGGGAGCTGCTCTGATTATTCTACCCTAATTAACAGGCTGTCTTGTAAAAATCAGCAAACAACAAAATCCTTCAGTTTGGTACTAAAAACTAAATCTTAAATCTCCATAATATTTTTAAAACAAACAAACTAGGGCAAGAATTTTTTTCCTGGATTCATATTTTCAAAAATTTTAAAGATCCTTCCACTAGATACATAAGATAGGGCACATATTGTCAAGGATAATTTGTTAAAGTGAATATGAAATGTGCTTCTCAAAATATCGTTTACACATTTACCAGATGGTAAAATAAACATGTAAATTGTTATCAAGTATACACCAAGTTTGTATTAAAATTTTACACACTTCAGAAAGGGTGTAAAAATTATCACATATTGTATTTCTTGTTCACTTAATAGTTTATTAGCATCTCATAAATATTTTCTTTAAGAAAAATGTTATTTAAATGGTCAGAGGATTCATATGCTGCTGATCAGAACTATAGAAGCTATGAAAATCATTACAAAATGAAGAATAACCACTTCTCTTTTATCCACTTATTATTTGAAGGTGAAAAACATTAAAAAACAAAAATTTCAACTAAATCTATAAGCTAATAAAGTTAACTTAATACTTCTGTGAGAAAGGGCATTAGGGAAGAAAGCTGATTTGACAGACATTCACACTTATACTGAGGATTATCCAAAACATTCCAGATTATAAGAGTACTCAGTGTTTACTGTCTTCCTAGAATAAAGTAGAATATGAGCTAATAATTCATTGAGAAATTTAGAGGTTTTCATCTGGCATCTCCTAAAGCAGGGGCACCAAAATCATTGTTAACAACCACTATAATTTAAAGTACTAAATTTTGACCAAGAATAAGACAATTAAATCTCTGTAAAGTTTCTCTTTTTAATTCTATCTGGATTCTTACTTCATAGACAAAATTTTCGATCAATAAGAGCACATTATGGCACTTCCAATTTCCTTTTAGGTTTAATCGCAAGTTTTAATGCACAGAACTGACATAAGTCGCTTTATGCATCTGCCGCATGTCATTATTTTGTGGCCAGATCTATCTGCAACATGAGCATAAAACTATGGTATTATTATAACAGACTGTTTATGACAGAATTTCTGGAATAAATCTACCTTTAAAATCACCAAAGCTAATTTGTATCTCAGAAACACATGACTATTATAAATGGTATCATAAAATGTAATGAGTTCTTTTTTAACTTTTCCTCAGAATGATTGAGGCTGGGATTTAGCTCAGTAGGTAGAGTGCTGCGCTGCAGTCTCTGAGGTCTCAAGTTCAATTCCCAGCACTGCAAAAATGGGAGAAGGGCCAGGCAATCCTGAAACAGTCAGCCATTGAAAACCCTATGAGGGTCGCTATGAGTCAGATACTGACTCAATGGCACCTAACAACAATAGAATGATTATTTTGGCTGAGGAAATCCTAGAAGTTAGGAGCAGAACCTGAAGCATTTAGCCCATATGTAAAATTTCTTTAAAGTCCCATGTTTTAAAAGAAATCAATAGAGAAAGGATCTACAAATCAACTAGGAGAGAATTTTTCCTACACTGTGTTCCCAATAGCCTAGATATATGGTTGCTGGCACCAACATCAGGAATTACTACAGGAACAGAGAGAAAGGCCTAGTGAACAAAAAGCCAACGTCTCACCCAGCTCCAACAGAACACTCAACAGTTATTTACATGTTTTATATTCTGCATAGCAATGTATTTTGAAAGAGTGCTATTGCTGAAAACTTTTAAAGTCTGAATATTACTATCCTCCTTGGGAATGATAGAAAATTCATGATCGTTTTATTAGTGCTTCTTCCATTTGAATACATCCCCAATATGAACTAGCCTCTGTTCCCTCCAGTTCATCTGTAAAAGAGGAGTGTAAATAATGTGATGACAGGAAAAAATTGATATCTTAAAGCTTAAAAAGTAACTTTTTAAATTAAAAACAAAATGTGAACTGGGTAGGGTGGCACACAGCTATAAATTGCAGCACTCAAGAGACTGAGGCAGGAGGATTGTGAGTTATGAGGCCAGCGTGGGCTACACAGTAAGACCTAGTCTCAAAAAATAGTAATAATAAGTAAAAACAAAGAATAAAACAAAAGCAAAATGTGTAAGTAACAGTAACAATGATATTATTTAAGGTAACATAATAGTTCACTTACAAGTTGAAATGGATAAAGAAAAGTGTTAACTAAATTCTACTCTCTTTTGATTTGTGTATGCAACAATTCTATAAGAACATTTGAATGAATAAATTATTTTTCATTCTTTTTACTTATATATTGGTAGTTTGGCTGAGCAACGAAGAAGGATTTTATGTCAAATAATAGGTTGTTGGCTAATATAGTTATAACATTTGTAGAGTAACTTCCAATATGCAAAGTGCTATCATTATATATAATTTACTTACTAATTACAATAAATGTTCATTTTTATTAATAAAAAAGACATCATAGAAATTCTACATTCTACTTTCAAATTTTTCATCTTGTTTTAAGATAAAAATAATATATATTGCTCCCAAATTAACAATCTAGAAAAGCATGTCACATTATTCCTACAATCTTTCTCTCATCCCATCCCATCCCAAGATTACACATTCTCCACAGTTATATGCTTCCTAGTTAGTGGATACCTTCCTGTTTTAGTTGCCAATTTCTAATTTTATCAATATGATCAAATTTTTAATTATGTCAAGACTGACAGTTGGAACTGGTAAGAGGGTAGGGAAACAAATTTTCATATACTTATAGAGTAACTATAAATTGATACAACCCATATCCCAGAAATTCCCCTTTTAGAAACATATCCTATTGATATCTAATACAAGTAAACAGAGATAAATGTATATGTATCATTTTCACAGTAGCAAAATATCAAGAACAACTACATGTACATCTTAAGGGTTTGGTTAAGTATGGTTTAACCATACAGTGTAATGGTAAAGATATTAAAAAGAATGAGGTCAATGTGTACTGAGTTAGAAATAGAGCCTAAATATATTGTTAAGTATGAAATATAAGTTGTACAATAGTACCTATAAGGTTTATTCTAATAGAATACATAGTAAAACTCCATTAAATTTAATTAGTTATTTCCATTTAGCCTACAGCTATACCTTACTGGTGTCTGGTCCTCTCAGATCTCAGAAGCTAAGCAGGGTCGGGCCTGGTTAGTCCTTGGATGGAAGACTGACTGGGAATAACAGGTGCCTTGGACTTGGGAGAAGGACCTGGCAGCCCACTCCCAAAACAAAGAGCCAGCAAAAGTCCTATAAATATCAGAAAACTACTAACAATAGTGCCAGGTATGGCACAGTGTCAGGTAGTATTTCTTCTGTTATACATAGGGTCACTATGAGTCATACCTGACTTGATAGCACCTAATAACAACTTCCATTTGATTGTAGGCCCATTTTGTAGTGGTAGGGATAGAACCTGCCACTACCAGGTCCTTGCACATACTGGGCAAACATAATACACAGCCTTTCTAATCATGCCCTTCTTTTTACCACCTCTACATGTTCTATTTCCCAAGCATCAAAACTATCATCTATTTCATAAATAGGACTTGCTCCCCTGTTTCCCTGACTTTGCTTATGACCTTTTTTCAGTCCAGCATGCTTTTCACTCCTGGGACTTTTTCAAGTCCACCATGAACAAGTACACCTCCATAAAGCCTTCTATGACTCCCTCAGCTGGGTGTAATCATACCCTGACCTATGCTCTCAAAAGATTTCCCCTAAGCTGCTCTTCTAGAACTCATCACTCACCAGTTTTCATCTTGTAGTATAGTGTTTTTTCAAATCACAGAGAATCTGTATTTAGTTAATCCTGTAACCTGCGTGGTACCTTATATAATGCCTCAATCATAGTCAGCAATCAGCAGGCTCACTGAATTAAAATAGTAATCAAATCCATATGGAAGTTCTTGATATATCAGTTTGTCTTAAAGAACTCCCAATCTTTTATCTTTCTGAGAAGAGAAGCTACTTTTTTCCTTTCTCTAAGCCATAAAAACAGTGGTAGAAGGAGAGGAAGAAAATTCATCTAATCTACAATAACTTTCAACAGAGATATGAAACAGGGGTTTAACACTGTCCATTATTACTCTTCCTTCAATCAGCAATCCACAGGGGGAAAGAGACATTCAGTTTGGAGATATCCAGTTTGGAGACCTGCCAGGGAGGTTTTTAAATAGTGGCAGAGAAATCCTGAACTTTGGTTCATGTATTTCTATCTTTAACAGTTCACCATGGTAAGGACATAGTCATTAGAATTTCTATGAAACTAGTTATCACAGTGTTGCTTTTGGTTTAAAAAAAAAGAACAGATAAGCTAAAATATTTTCATTCAATTATAGTATAAGACTGAAAAAAGAGCAAGGATAAATAAAATCCATTAGTCCAGAGATTTCATATTAGAAATATTTGTATCCTCCTTCTTGCCAAATTGCATTGACTAATAAGCAGATTTCATTTTTACCATAAATTCCCCTATTTTGTTATCAAGTAAAAATAAGAAGTAAAAGTAATCAAAAGATTGGCAGATGGAAGCAAGTGAGAAGCAATGTACACAAATAATTCAGAAATAGGAAATGCCTGAATAATAAAAAATTAACTATACATCATTTATAGAAATGATGTAAATTGAATAAACAAAAGAAGTATAATTTATACAGATAAAATTTGGTGGGAGTCTCAAAAAATTCTAACACAGTCTGACTTTATTGTTTAAAAGGCTCAGTTTAGTATGATTAGAATAATGACATCTATTTTAAAAATGCATAAATTCCAAAACAAGTAATAAACTAAAAACTGTGCATTTGTTCTCCAATCCTTTTACCATTTTTCAATCTGGGAACACTTCTAAATTTAGGAGTGAGCTATAATAAGCCATGGTCATATGACTGCCTAGTTTCTTGGACGTTAATAAATACTTAATTCCAACACAGATTGAAATACTGCATTTGGAGAAGTGTTTAGTAGGCAGGGTAAGAAATAAGCAGAATCAATAACTTTAACTTTTCTTCTTGTTGGTGTGGTTTCTTTTATTTTTAAGTCCTTAAAAGCTGACTATGCCTAAAAATTGTACAAGCTAAACTGTAAATAATGAAAACTAAGCCAGGTGCATTAATGCCCACCTATAATCTCAGCACTCAGGAGGCTATGCAGATGGATCATGAGTTCAAGGACAACCTGACCTACATAGTGACATCTTATCTCAAAAAAAAAAAAAAAACCATGAAGCAAACAACAAAATACCTATAAGACTTTTCTAATAATTTCAATTTAGCACATCCCAAAATATATTTAACCAAGCTCTTTCTTTTAAACTTTTTGAGTTTAGCAATTTTGAGTCTTACAACTGCTGAATTCCAATATATTATACTTCTCAGCAAATAAACAGATATCATTTCATCCTCTTCTAGTTATATAATAATATTCCCACATAGGAATATTATGTAAAATACAACACAAATATGATTAATTAATATAAACTTATTCCTAGGGATAATAACAGAAAACAATAACTGTCTACACTTTAGTGGATTCTAAATCTGAATAAAACAAAATGCAAAGTTTCTGTATTTCTATTACAATATACTGAATATAACTTCTCAAATATGTAAATTAATTTATGATTCAGTTTGCTGGGTGATGGTCTCATCATGACTCAAATGGATGCAACCATTTAAAAATGACTTGGGAGGATGCCATGAACTATGAAGCCATCTGAGTAAGTAAGCTACTTGTATCTGGACTATATTGAGGATAGGAAATTTTTTCCATATGACATATTTAGAAGTAATCCCTCTATAAATGAATTGAATTATGGTATGTGGTTGGCATTGCCTGACCTGACTTCCCACACTTAGAGTTCTGTATTTGTTCCATGGATTAGGACTATTCTGATAATCTTGCATTTATTCTTTGGAGAATGACATCAGATGTTAAACATGCAATACTTCCAGACGACTTTCCAAGTGCAGTCTATCCAGATAAAGGCTACCTTATGGATGACTGCCGGGCTGGGATTTAGCTCAGCTGGTAGAGCACTGCTCTGCAGTTTCTGAGGTCCCAAATTCGATTCCCAGCACCACAAAAATGGGAGAAGGACGTGGCAACCCACTCCCAAGGCAATCCCGAAACAATCTGCCATTGAAAACCCTATGAGGGTTGCTATGAGTCGGACACAACTCGACAGCACCTAACAACAACAACACATGGATGACTGCAGAGTTTCCAGGGACAGCACTAATCATCCTGTTTAATCATAATAAACTGAAGGAAGAGTACAAATGATTCTTCTCTACAGAAAGTGAGCAGATAGGGTACTTCAGGGCACTTTTATAGTAAAGAAGATAAACTGTCAAAAAGATGACAATATTGACACGTTTTAAAGAGTAGAAACTTATTTGAAAATAAATATTAAGGACTAGGTGTGTAGCTCAGTGGGAGAATGCTTGTCTAGCATGTATGAGGCTCTAGATATGATCTCTGGCACTAAAAATAATTATTATTATTATTTCAATCTATGTGCTTGTTTTTAAGAAAGTTGCTATTACGTTAATCCCTAGGCATGAAATTATAAAGGACAGACATAGTTTGACATTACTGGCAGCTATTAAAATTAAAACAAAACAAAAAATCCTGAACCCTTCTTCTCACTACAAAAACAAAAACATTAGACAAACAGACTTTGCAGCATATTACAATTACCTAGGAATGTTTAAAAAGTACTGATGCCTAGATCTCACCACCAGACATTTGCATCTTGACTTACTTGGTATGGGATGCGAATCCACACATGTTAAAACTCCAGTAGTGATTTTAATGTAAAGCCACTGACCTAGAGGATAGGAGAAAATGCTACTGTCCTCTTCCTTCCATTCACCTATGCCTTAGTGTCAGGAAAGGAAGGAGGCAATTCATGCAGAGAACCACATCAGCAAGTATGGGGCTGCTTATTCCCAAGACTAGAACTGATCTTGATTTTCAATGTCAATATGTTTGGAGTGCGTGTGTGTATGAGAGAGGCAGAGACAGAGAGACACAGAGAGAGATATGAAATGCCTAAAAATATAAGGTTAAGTCCTTAATAATTATAATCTCAAATAAGACACCTTAAAATAAATAAAAAATCCACTTGAATATCATAATGGAAAGAACACAGTAAAAGACAATCTATCTTTATACCCAGTCACCCTTTATGCCTTTATATACTCAAATGGATTATTAAATAAGACTCAATTTTATTTATATATTCTACCAATCTAGAAAATAACTATTAAAATGTGTGTGTGTGTGTGTGTGTGTGTGTGTGTGTGTGTGTGTATAAAAGGAAAGTAGAGATATTCTAGGCTAGTCAAATTAATGATATGGCCATACCAGTGTTTTTCAAACTTAGAGCTACTATCCTTTAGAGAATCATGAGATAAATTTACTAGGTCATAAACCAGAATTTTCTTTTC